>PVJS01047753.1:0-15326 GCA_004027185.1 Glis glis
CTGGTGTGAGTGTGTGCATGCACATGTGTGCGAGCCCGTGTGTGTGTGTGTGTGTGTGTGTGTGTGTGTGTGTGTGTGACCCGTGAGGTCAACAGAAGACCAGGAGGGATGCAGACAACAGCCGTGGCACTGGAGTTTATAGCTGAGCTGGGCCCTAGTCAGCTTCAGGAGCTAGCCAGGTCTCCGGTCTGTGGGAGGTCTCTGCAGGGAAGGGAGAGTCTACAATGGGTGCCAGGGCAGGGGAAGGCTCTGGGAGGGCCTGACTCTGAGAGGTGTCCCAGGTGGGCTCTGCCTGGTGCCTCAGCTCCTCCCTCAACAGCCTCTCCCAGGCGCAACCTCTACCCAGCACAGTGGTGCAGGCATGTTATCCCAGGTCCGTGGGAGGATCGTGAGTTCCAGGCCAGCTTCGGCAACTTAGTGAGATCCCTTCCCTAAAGGTGCCACTGAGGAGGTCCAGTGGAAGTCACTCCGTCCTGTCTCCCCCTTGTGAGCAGGGGCTCACAGGCCCGGCTGTTCACGGAGCCCCCAGAGAACCTCCCACCACCAACTCACCTCCAGAGACCTATTCACACACCGCTGGGATTCCAGCAGCCTCCCGGTGACTGATGCGTGGTGGTGGAGGGTGGGGGGGCAGTCAGGAGCTCTTGATGCCCCACAGCCCTGCCACATCTGCCAGCCTCCCACCACGATGATGGCATGGGCAGATGCTATGATTACCCTCTGCTTTAAGTTATAATTGCCTGTTATTTTTCTATGCTTCTTGGCCTTTTGGCTAAGATCAAGTGTAGATTATTTTTCTCTTATTTCACATTAACTGTAAAGTTTCTAAAGGGAAGGTCTGTATGGTTTATCTTTGCAGCTTTCCTAGTATCTTGCATATAGAAGAAATTCAATAAATATTTGTTGATTGACTGAATGAAAGCTTCGATTAAAAGTGTACATTCAGGTAGACACATACTTTCCCACGTGGAAGGGGGAGCTATATTTTAAAGTCAGACCAACTGGTTTACATCTTTTTTTTTTTTTTTGCAGTACTGGGGATGGAACCCAGGGGCATTCTACCTCTGAGCTACACCCCCAGCTCTATTTTTTATTCTTTATTTTGAAACAGGGTCTCACTAAGTTGCGGAGGGCCTCACTAAGTAGCTGAGGCTGACCGCGAACCTGGATCCTCCTGTCGCAAGCATGCGCCACCATGCCTGGCTTGGTTTACATCTTAATTCTGCCACTGACCAACTACTTGACTTTGGAGAAAATGTTTAATTCTGTGTGCCTTAGTTTCTCCACCTGTGAAATGGGCATACCATCCTGAGTTTTAAATAAAGCAGAGTGTGAAAAGTGCAGCCACGGGCAGGTGCACAGTAGGTGCTCAGTCAGGGCCAGTCCGTCTCCTGGACCCTGATGTGCCCAAGGCCTTCTGAAGGTGTCAGTCCCATCTCTGTCCCAATCTGTGCGCAAGAAACGGTTGGGAGATTTGGGTGCTCCTGAGGCCCTCTGGGCCCACGTTCGTGTAAAGGAAGTTAAGGTGGAAAGCCCGAGGACTCCACTCCCAGCAGGAAGGGCTTTGGCAGTAGGGAGGGCGCATGCGTGTGTCATAACTGCTTAGAGAAATTATCCTCTTAGTGCCAGCAATGATCGCCCGCAGACCTCCAGGCTGGTAGAAGACAGATTCCTTCATCCTCTCACAGTTGCCTTTTGGGAGAACTAAATTAAATTACATGTTAAAAATACCCAGATCCCAGACTGCAGCTCCCTGCAGAGCCAGGCTGCAGGCCTCCTGTGTCGCCTGAGGCGCGGGCTGAGGGCGGCAGTACGACGTGGAGGAGGGGCCCAGGAGACAGACGCAGGCTGCTGCTGCACAGCACATGGACTGGTGTGCAGTGTAGTCGTGTACGTGTGTACACCAGCTACAGCCACTTGTCATCCCTGTCCAGCACCGTGCACCGTCCCTAGTTGTACACACTGCCCTTCCCCACGACTGGCAGTGTGGCAGGTCCCCACGGACAGGCGAGGAAGGTGCTGGCTCTGAAGTTGGGGCGAGCTCAGCCTCAGGGGTGACAGAGGTCTCCAGCTCGAGCTCTCTTACAGAAGCGTTGTGGCACACGTGGTCCACAGTTGACCAGTGTCGTCGTGGGGTGCATGCCTGTCATCTAGGATGTCCCTTGCCTTTTCCCTGTGGTGATGTCCCTCCAGTCGTGTGGCAGCCGTGGCCTGTGACCTGCGGGCACCTGGGCTGGGTCTGGCAGCGGCTCCACCTGGGTGCCTTATCGTGCTGCCTGGCCCTGCGGAAGCTGCAGAGGTCTTCACCGCCCAGGGCCTCAGTGCTCCGGAGGGGAGGCTGGCGGGGGGTGTGTGTGTGTCTGACTCCACGATCTCTTCCTGCAACACACTCGAATTGCATGAAAGGTGTCAGAATCACTCTGGCTCCTCAGGCTGGGACTCTGGGCGATATTTTCTCCAAATGAATGGTGAGCCTGCGCCTCCAAGGAAACCTTCGGCAGTCTTTGGTGCCAGTGACAAAATTCTGAGATTTCAAGTGATAACAGGAATTTGGAAAGCTTGTTTCTTTACTATGAACTTCACAGCTTCCATTAATTTCTCAAAGCCACACGTGGGTAAAACATCCATTCAAAGTGCAAAAGAGTCAGGCAGATTTTAATGTACAAAAGAACACAGAACGGTACCACCGTGCTTCAGATCCTACATCACAACTCATCTCCACTTGCTAAATTGTGATGTAGTTCCAAGAAGAATGCTCTATTAGTTAGGGTTCTTCAGAGAGACAGAACAAATAGGGTAAAGAGGATAGATAGATAGATAGATAGATAGATAGATAGACAGACAGATAGATGATAGATAGATAGATAGATGATAGAAGATAGGTAGATGATAAAGAGGTAGATGACAGAGGATAGATAGCTAGATAGAAAGTTAGATGATAAGTAGAGACATGATAGGTAAGTAGATGATAGGTAGATAGGTAAGCAGAAAGATAGATGATAAATAGATGATAAGTAAGTAGATAGATGGATGATAGCTAGATAAATAGACGATAGGTAGATGATAGATAGATGATAGGTAGATGGATAGATAATAGGTAGATCACAGGTAGATGAATAGATAGATAACAGGTAGATAAATAGGTGATAGATATATACAGATAGATAATAGGTAGGTAGGTGGACTGCAGGTGTATGGGAGGGATTTGTGGGGGGCACAGGGGTCCCACTGGCTGCTGTCTGTAAGCTGGAGCACAGGTAGTGGGGCTCAGTCCTAAGGCCTCAGAACCAGGGCAGCCGACAACTGGCTCAGTCCAAGGCCTAAGGCCTGAGAACCCAGGGGCTGCTGGCCCAAGTCCCAGAGTCCAAGGGTTAGAGATGATGGCGCCATGGCTCCAGGACAGAGGGCGGGTGGCCTTTCTTCTGCCTTGTCCTGTCAGGGTCCAGCCGACCAATGGTGCCACCCATCTCTAGGTGGATCTTCTCTACTCAGCCCTCCAGCCACATGCCAGCCCCTGTGGGAACAGCCTCCCTCCCAGGCACACCAGAAACAAGGCGTCAGCTGCTCCCGAGACATCCCTCAGCCCAGCCGCATGGACCTGATATCAACACCACAGACACCCACGAGTGCCTGCAAAGGTCACCGAAGGACCCTCCATTCCCACTGCACAGCCTGAGGCCGGCTGTCTTCACGCACGTCAGCAAGACGGCAGCTCAGGAACGAAGCGCGTGAGGCCACACGTGCTCAGTGTTCATGCACCTGCGTATCCCTGTGACTCCGTGTGCACAGGTATTCTTGTGTGTGTGTGTGCATGTGTCATGTGTGACTGTGTGTATACACACATCTGTGTCTGTGTGTGTGCTTCTGTGTGCCTGGTGTTTGTGTCTCAGTGTGTGTGCCTCTGTGTGTCTGTGAGTATACATGCATTCGTGTCTGTGTGTGTGCCTCTGTGTGTCTGTGCATGTGTCTCTCTGTCTGTGCATGTCTCTGTGGCACATGTGTGTGTGCCTCTCCTCGGGCAGGGTCCTCCTCAGCAGAGCCGGGTCCTGTGCTGTGGGCTCAGCCTCCCCCCTGGCCTGGGAGGTGCTGAGGTCTGCGTCCTGCTGGGCAGCAGTCCCCAGTGGCCCTTCCCAAGCTGAGCCAGACGCCTCACCGAGAGGTCTTCTGTGTGCAGAGCAAGTGGGTCCCTGGCAGCGCGGGCCTGTCCCAGTCCTCTGAGGGGGACAGTGAGGAGTAAATGCTGTGTGTGCTCTCTGTAGGGGCTGCGGGTCCTGCCCTTGCCCTCGGGGGGCTAGGCAATCATCCCCTCCTGCCCTGGGGGTAGGGGCTGCATGCTCCAGGTGACCAGATGCTTTGGGCTCAGTTCGAGCTCTGGGTAGCACCTGGCCAGAGTGGAGAGTGGAGGATTTCCAAGACTAATGAGGAATTCAGCTCCCGTTAGGACGGTTCCCCTCAGTTGGTTTTCTACCTGAGTATATGGTACTTATGCCGCCATACCCCATTCGTGGTGTTACATGTGTACACATGTGCCCGTGGCATTTCAGTGTCTACAACATCACCTGTGGTGGTAGGTGTCCCCATGTCCCCTGTGGTGCAGCATGAAGCTGGCCTGACCATACCCCATTGCTTGTTTCCCCCTCGTGGTCAGGCATCGTTGCGCTCACTGGCTGTGACTCCGACGACAGGCCTCTTGGCTGCCTTCCTCCACCTGGTGATTGACTCCGCAGTGACCCTCAAACAGGCCCCTCGCCCCTCGCCCCATAGACGAGGGTCTGAGGCTGGCAGATTGCCCCGGGGGTAGGGCCTCCAGCGCCCCAGGCCCCTGCTGCTCCCTATGTGCAGGCCTGACGCCTGGGGGCATGGCCTGGGGTCCTCTTCCCCAGACTCCTGCCCACATAGCTCTCTATGTGCAGGCCTGACCTCCTCCCCAGACCCCTGCCCAGATAGCTCCCTATGTGCAGGCCTGACGCCTGGGGGCATGGCCTGGGGTCCTCCTCGCCAGACCCCTTCCCAGATAGCTCCCTATGTGCAGGCCTGACTTCCTCCCCAGGCCCCTGCCCAGATGGCCAAGTGGTTAACTGCTGTGAGCGCTCCAGTTTGGGACCTACTTTGACCACTTTGGGCCAGAGTGCAAGTGTCTCTCTCATGGCCAGTGAGGATGATAGGAGATAACTAACAGTTACTCCATCCCCAGAGATTCTGACCCAGTTGGCCTGGGCTGGGCTCAGGACAGCAGTCATTTTGTCGTTAAATCTCTTGATGATTCTAACGGCAGCTGAGGACCACTGTTCTCCTTCTGAAGAGCGTATCTAAGGGTCTGCTCTTGGTGTACGGTTCAGGAGGGAATTGCTGGCCTGCAGGTATCTGCACAACTTTCCTGAATGTTGCATTTAGGTGTCTAAGTGTTCTGCCAGGTGTAACCCTCCAGGAGTGAGCGCAGGTTCCTCCATCTCTTCAGTACTGTCACCGTCCAACCCTAGTGTTGTGCCTGTAGAGCAAGGGTGAAACCATCAGGTCCCCAGCAGCAGTCCCAGTCCCCAGGCAACAGAGCATCTTTGTGTTTACTGGTCAGTCAAGAATTTTCTTCTGTGAGGTGGCCGCTGATATCCTTAACTCAAAAGATCCTTTTTTTTTTCCAGTTCTAAGAATGGTACCCAGGGCCTTGTGCATGTTAGGCAAATACTCTACCACTGAGCCACATCCCAAGCCCTCAAAATATTTTTTTTGGTACTAGGGATCAAACCGAGGGGCATTTTTACCTCTAAGCTATACCCTCAGAACTTTTTTATTTTTTGTTTTGAAGCAGGGTCTTGCTAGGTTGCTGAGAGTCTCACTATGTTGCTGAAGCTGGTCTTGAATCTACGATCCTCCTGTTTCAGCCTCCCAAGCATTGGGATTACAGGTATGCACCACCACACCTAACTTCTGTTGCCCTCTTGAAAACTGAGACAGGGCTGGCATTGCTGCCATGAGGGAACTTGGTGCTGCTGGCAGAAAGACAAACCTACCTCAACCACGGAGCGCTATACCAAGAGCCTGTACCTCACCTGCCGGCCGGCCTCTGACTCCCCTCCGTAGACACCTGTGCGGGCGGCTGTGGGTGCGGTGGGAAGCCACGGGGCCTCTCCAGTGCAGACACCTGTGTGGGCAGCTGTGGGTGCAGGCGGGAAGCCACGGGCCTCTCTAGTACACTCTTTCTCCCCAGGCTGCACAGGGTCCTTTCCCTGCTGGTGGCTGTTTCTGGAGGAGTTGTTCTGGTGGCTGGAGGAGTCCAAGGAGGGGGAGGAGCGGGAGGAGGGGGAGGAAGAGGAGAATGGGGAGGAGGGGAAGGGGCCCTGTGGGATGTGGAAGGGAGGAGGGGAAGCAAGAAGGGATCTCCAGAAGAAGAAGGGACCAGAGAGGAGCTGGCAGGAGGGGTGAGGGGAAGCACCAGGCACAGAAGGGGCGGGGCTGCCGGCGCTGCTCTGGGGCACCGCACAGAGCTGCTGTTGCTGGCTGGCCGGTGAGGGCGCCGGCTCACTTGTGCCTCCAGGATGCAGCCGCCCGCGCCACCGGTGCCTGGGCCCCTGGCTCTGCTGGACAACACAGGTGAGCTGGAGCCCGGGCATCTTTGTGGGCTCCTATGGGGCAGGTAGGGAATGTGGGGTGGGAGAGCCAGTGTCCGCAGGTCCCTGGACAGCCTGGGGACAGAACAACTGGAAAGACTGGGGCCCAGGGTCCCGCATTTCTACCTCAGCTGAGCTGGTCTTTGGGGCACTCTGTACTGGCAGGGGCCTGCCTGCCTGCCTTCCTTCCATCCTTCCTTCCTTCCCTCTCATCTTCCTGTCCCCATAGATCTTTTTTTTTTTTTTGCCCCTGTCTCTGTCTCTCTTCCCCCCACTATCTTTTATTATGAAGAAGCGACATCTTTCATCTTTACTTATAAATGGGGCACCCCAAGCTGCGTGCCTTTCCTAACTCTTCAGTTTCCAACATTTTCTGGCATACCCCTCCGCCCACTTCTCCACCTTAAATTCACGGAATCTCCAATTGTTTGATTTATAAATTAAGCCCATGCAGGATGCAGCTCCAACCACTCTGGGCTGGAAAACAGGAAGCCTGTTGCAGGTCCAGTTCCCAGGGCTCCTGCCCTGCCGGGAAGTGACTAGGACCACGGTGATGCTGGGCACAGGGCAGAGGAGACTCTGAGAAGGAAGAGAGGGTTTCCCCTGTAGACCCAGCTTTGCCAGGACAAAGGCAGATGATGCCCGGGGGCCTTCACTTCTCCCTACAGAAATAGCCCAGCTGAGACCTGTTGGCGATTATCCTAACATCTTGTTGGAGTCTTTTTTACAAAGTCTCCTTAAAAAACCAGATTGGTTGATGGTGTTAAATAATAATTAAGGAATCTGGCGTCTTTCTAAAAGAAACCAGTCCGTTCTCTCTCTCCACTCTTTAAAGAAAAATGCTCTGCAATCAAATTCATTTTCATATGTTTTCATTTTCCAGGAAATGAATTACCTTACTAGTGTCTAATAATAATAGCTACTTATTATTTATTAGGTAGTTGTTATTTTTATTATAGTATAAGGACTTGATGGCTTAAAAATAGCATTTAACTTAATTTTTTCTTCTGAAAAAGAACTGTGATCTTAAAACATAATACTGGGAGTCGATCTGTTATTAAAAGATTCTAGACATTGTTGTGGCTGGGGCAAGGTTGGGTGTTTCATACTTTGTACCTCTCTGTCTACCACTCTGGGCACTGTCATTTGTAAAATCAGAACAAGGGAGAGGTGAACAGCTAAGCAGCGGACAGTCCTGCCTTGGCTGTTCAACCTGGGATTGCCACTTTCCTCTGCAACTGGGTGTCCCCACATGACTTCGTAAACTCATTTGGAGATGCAGGCCCGGCCCTGCTGGCTGGGAGGCCATGCCCTGGGCCCCTCCAGGTGGTGTCACCTCCAGTGGCTCTCTTGAGTGGGGGGAGTGGCTTGAGGCAGCCGCACGTCTGCTCTCACGTGCTCTCCATCATCTTGCCCCTTCCAGGTGGGACTAGGTGTGCCCACTGGATTCTAGAGAGGTGCACCTGGGGACAGAGTAGACAGGAAACCTGGGATGAGATGTAGCTATTGCCCATTCGGGAGGCTGGGGCAGGAGGATCGCAGGTTCGAGGCCAACCTGGGCAACTTGGTGAGACCCTGTCTCAAAATAAAAGATAAAAAGGTTGGGAGTGTAGCTGAGTGGTAGAATGCCCCTGGGTTCAATCCCCAGTAACTAACACACACACACACACACACACACACACACACACGGATCATAGAACATAGGAGATATCAAAAGAGGTGTATCTAGGTTTTCTTAGCCATTAGCAAACCAGAGTGGGGCTGACTGGTCTGACAAGCGCTGACCAAGTGCTGTCAGCAGAGAGCATCAGATCACACCCCAGCCATTCGGGGAGCCAGGACGGAGCAGAATACAGCGAAGAGCGCTGTTAGGCAGAGTCTGGGCAGGTGTGGAATGGGCTCTGCAGAGGGGCCCACCTGTGTCTGAAGCAAGCACCAAGCTCTCGGTCAATTGTTCTGAGCAGGATGGGTCTAATTAGGGAACAGCGAAGTGAGTTCCTCAAGGAGGGAGCCCCTGTCTCCTCATTTTCTCATGGACTCAGAAGCTCTGTACAATTTAGATTTAGAAGTCCTATTGCTCCAGAACATTTAAACAATGAAAAGGTAGAATGGGAACCTAGGGGAAAATAGTCAAGGAGGAACAGCTGCAGAGGAAATTCTACTGGCTGAGAGCAAGGGCATCGCTCTGTCCAGACATTGCCCCAGGCCTGCAGGGCATCTGGAGGGCGGAGACTCTGGTCCTGCTGAGCCAGGCGCAGCCCAGAAGGCTCTAGAAAGAGCTCCGAGTGCTGGTCCCTGCAGGTGTTACCCTCCACATGAGATTAACCTGTGAACCTCTGTAGTGACAGTTTCCTTTGCTTCTAGAATGTAGAATAAGGAACATTTTTAATATTGTGTCTGTTTTTCTGAGCTAGCTACCCTGCTAAACCTATTGATAGAACAGGGTTCCAATGTGGGGGGTGCTTTCTTCCCTGTCGCTTGGGTCAGAGTGGTTCTGTCACTTTGTCCTGGGTCCCAGCAGGGACTCAGCTCCCCTCCCCCAGCCCTCAGCCACAGTGTTGTCTGACCCGCCCAATCCCTGCATACACAGCCTTGGTTTCAGTTTTCAAACAAATTGTAAGAAGTAACCGAAAAGTGACTAAAAGTGACTTGGAGAAATGGGGGGGGAGTGGGAGAGCTGGTGTGTGTGTGTCTGCAGGTGACATAGGGAAGGCCACAAGAGGGGCAGGCACCAAGACCCCGCAGACACCATGAGCAAACCTGCCCCTGGGGGGGGGGCACAGAAGAGGAGAGGAAACGGCAGGGATCTAACGCCAAACACCCACATCAGGGACGAGGGGTGTGCAAGCTTCTGAGACAGCTCCAGGCACAGTGCCACCCGCGTCCTCCACCCCCACCCCCAGGCTACCGCCTGAGGACCCTGGAGTCCAGCAGAGACTGCGGGATCCCCTCCTGCGGCTGGGAGCTGGTGGTCTCCTACGTTAGTGATGGAATCGACCCAGCCCCCTCCAGGGCCGAAGGCAGTGTTTAGGACATAGTCTCAGGGCTGGGGAGGCGGGCTGTGTCAGCAGACGGCTCTGGGATGGAGCGGGTGACAGACGTCCTTGCTGGGTCAGTGGGATACAAATGGCTCTTGGCTGAACAATGATCCGAGTGAGCAGCCATGTGTGGCTCTGCCTGTGCAGTAGCCCCTTCCCGGGGCCTTGACCTTGGCTGCTGTGGGGCTTTGCCAAAGTGCTGGAAGTGCCGGTCTTCACAGGTGTGAGGCGTCCGCTGCCCTCGGTGAGCAGGCTGCTTCCCACCAGCACGCTCTCACACCTGAATACCATGCACACGTGTGCACACACGCGGTCACGGGATGTTGACTGGCACCGTGGAGGAGGGAGCCACGTTCTCTCTTTCCACCCCTTCTCTTTGGAGTGGCAGGAATCAGAACCCGCCGGGCCTGGGCCATGAGTGACTGTAGCATTCAGGGGTGCTGTGCAGCTGGGAGTTCCCGTGAAGAGCTGGGGCGTCCTGCCCCTGGGCCTCCCCAGCACCAGGGGAAGATGCAGGCCGAGGGGAGGTGCCGTTCACTGTTGTTTGCTTTCGTGAGTCGTGCAGCAGTTAGAATTTGGTTCGGCTGCCAGTGCCAGGCGGTCCAAGATGTGGCTTATAGTCCAGGGACTTTATTCTGTCCCAGGCTGTTCCTCTGTTCTGCTGTTCTTCACAAGTCCTGTGCGGTCCAAAGTGGCTGCTGGGCTCTGTCTTTGTACTGACATCCCAGGAAGCAGGCAGGGTGGAGGGAGAAGACTGAAGGGACAGCTCTTCAGGGTGCGCCTGTGAAACCTGCAGCTGCCCTGGCTCAGCCTCACAGCCTGCAGGGGCTGCAGGTGCCACGTTTTGGCGGTGGTTCCATACCTGGCAACCAACAGGGGAGGGCCGGGCGTCCTGGGCAAGGCAGGCTCGACATACTGTGTTGCCTTCTCTGGGCCCCACATGCAGCTGCAGGATCTGGGCCTCGGTGTGGGCTGGCTCAGCACAGGGCTCAGGTGTTCCCTTCAGCAGGGCGGTGTTGGGTTTGCCACTTATAAGGACCGGGATGCTCAGGCAGGCCTGGCGTGGAGCGGGTGCTCAGTAAAGGCTGGTGTGAGTCCTGCTGTGTGGGGCGCAGGCAGGAAGGATCAGGGACTCTAATCTTGGGAGGCGGGGGAAGGCAGGGCTGGCCAGTCCACAGTGCGGCAGATGCCACATGTCCACCTGTGCCCAGCACTCCTGTGCGCAGGCGGGGTCAGCCTGAGGGTGCTGAGGGGGGCAGTCTGAGCAGGACAAACACCCAGTGAGTAGATGTAGTGGCCTGCGGTACATGGCAGGAGCGCCAGCCGATGTCCTGGGACGCGTGGAGGGAAGTGGCTGAGGCAGAGGCTCCAGTGGGGGATTCGCTGCAAGGCCAGAGGGGTGATGAGCGGAGGGCCGGTACAGGGACCTGCCTCAGGGATGCCCAGGGGCCCGGTCAGCAGCCTGGATAACTCCCTGCAGGCAGGAGGGGTGCTGCCGGGCTCCTGCTCTGAGAATGGGGCAGGTGAGGGGCTGTCTGGGAGGGCTGGGGCATCGGAGGGGACTGAGGAGGGGCAGGGGCAGTGGCGCCCAGGCCCTGTGGGATCGGAGGGAAAGCGCATCCTCCCCTGGCACAGCTCACCAGTTTCTCTTGTCTGCACAGAAGGGTTCCTAAGGAGGAAGAGGACCTCCCTGTGGTTTGTGGGGTCTCTGCTGCTGGTGTCTGCCCTCATACTGACCATCGGCCTTGCTGCCACCACCAGGGCGGAGAATGTGACCGTGGGGGGCTACTACCCAGGCATCATTGTGAGTCGGGCTCCGTGGGGGGCTGGGGCGGGCCTCAGGGTTTCCACATGGGGCGACACCTCCCACTTGGGCCCACACCACAGAGCTGGAAACCTCGTTGGGTCTTGTGTTTGGCAGGATAGTGACCCCCAGCGATGTCCGTGCCCTCATCCCCAGAACCTGTGAAGGGGCAGGTGTGACGCAGAGGGGGTCAAAGCTGCTGGTGTGCTACCCCTAAAACAGGCTGGTTGTCCTGCAGTATCCAGGCCGCCCAGTGTCACCACAGGGTCGTGGGATGGTGAGACAGTGAAGGTGGAGGAGGGGCCATGAGCCCAGGAGGCCGGAGCTTCCAGAAGCTGGAAAAGGCAGGGGACAGGTTCTCCCCAGAGCCCAGAAGACCAGCCCTGTTGAGCCTGGGTTCCAGCCCGTACAGAATGCCAACCAAGTAGCCTTGGAAGATGGACACGTGCTTTAAAAGACTGCCAAGAGGCCACGGACTGAAGATTCTACCAATAATCTCACCCTCTGGGAGCAACAAGGGGATGACAGGCTGACCCTGCATGGCTCATGTCAGATCAGATGGGAACCAAACCTCCGGTAGCCCAGTTAGACCTGGCAGGAATTGTCACCAAACTCCAAATTATCAGAAATAGTTTTTGAACTACATCCACTGCTGTTACTAATAAATTTTGTCCAAGGTCTGTGTTTCACAGGGTGACCTCTGTTGAAATGACTGTCGAGCAGCTACAGTGCCCTCTAAAGGTCCCCCAGCCTTGGCCACCACGTCACTCTGCAACCAGCCAAGAGCTCCGTAGTGGCACACGCCTGTGATCCCAGTATTTGGGAGGCTGAGACAGGAGGATCACAGGTTCAAGAGGTTCAAGGCCAGTGTGTGGTAACTTAGCGAGACCTTGTTTCAAAATAGAAAATAAAAAGGGCTGGGGTGTAGCTCAGAGGTAGAATGCCCCGGTTCAATCCCTAGTGAGAGAGAGAGAGAGAGAGAGAGAGAGAGACACACACACACACACACACACACACACACATATACACCACACACACACACACACACACACACACACACACACCCCCTCTGCAATCACAAGGCTCTCACCAGGCCTGGCAGGATGAGCCAGGGTACCCAGGGTACCGGTGACAGCTCTAGCAAGGACAGGAGCTCTTCTCTCTGTTAGTCTAGATGTATCTTACAAGCATTGTTTATTTAACCACTACATTGTCCTTTATCTATGTGTTTTGCTGATGCCTTGTAAATCCACATTAGCTGCCAGTGTATAATTCGTGACTGAACACAGACAGGCAGTGTCTCTGTAGGAAAGTCTTACTGGTGAGATAGCATGAGGTTCATGCTAGTGACTCTGGCCTTACACGCAGCTTTTCGGTCATGCTTCCCAGATGGAGGGGAGCCCTGGAATTGGGGGGCTGGTGGTTGTGAAGATGCACTGTTCCAAATTATTTGTAAAATATCAAGATCAACCTCGTGGTAATTGTTTGGGTTTGTTCTCAAGTTTCACTTATTTAAGATTTCTCTCCTTAAAATTAAATTCAAAATGCAATTGTGCATTTCCCGAGCTGTGCTGTGCAGGGGACCTGTTTCCTGGGCCATGAACTAACACTGTACTAACCAGAGCGGAATTAGATTTAGCCTAGAGAGTTGATGGCGGGAAATTACAACTCTGCTTTGAGGAAACAAGAAAATGGTTTATTCCGAGCTAGCAGGCATGGCCCTACCCAGAAACAGAGACCCAAGTTAACTACAAGCCCCGGAGGACATCGCTCCCCAGGAACATGGTTCCTCTGAAGAGGCTACACGAGCCGTTTGTTCATGGTCCCCAGAAAGCAGGCGGGGTCATCAGGTAGGCTGGCTACAAAAAGGTGGCAGCTCCCAGAGGACTCAGCTGCTGCTCTGAGTAAAGGAGGGACATTTCCCAGGGATTCAGGTGCTGCCTCATTCCCAGATGCAAGAGGTAAAGGAGGCCAGAGGTCTGTCCAGCTTAGCACACATTTATCCAGTGGCCACAAAAATGCAAGGACAGACAGGGGTGTCAAAGGGCCCAAAATAGCCCAGGACATTGTAGGCTTCTTGATTTACAGCATGTTGTCTACCTACAAGGTCATAACGCTCCAATCAGGGGAAGTTTCGCGACCTGGAGGCTCTTAAACACGGACTCTGCTCTTTGGAGAAACTTTGGTTTTCATTGTCCTGCAGATGAACTGTGGAGAAGATGACCGAAATGAACAAGAACGTGGTTAGAGTCAGGCCTGTGGGACCCTGAGTCCAACATGGGCTCTCCAAGGACGGCTTGGCCTCAGGGGGAAGCGGCCTGAGTGTGAAAACACCTCCATATTCTGGAAAAAGACTTTTACACATAAAAAAATAGCGAAAAAGACATGTTACGACATTTACACTGGATGGATTTTGATATTTTTGAGCTGTGGCGTTGCACTGACTGAGGTAGAGTGAAGCTCAGCACATGAAGAAATAAATACCCTTCTCCTTCCTGGTGGCAACCATGCCTGGACACATGTCACACGGTGACACAGGATGACACATAAATGCATGACCACAGACATAAACGGGCATGATTTCCAGTGCATTAAATACAACTCCAACACTGCCATGTCTGTCTGGCTGTCCAGGCCACCACCCACGTCTGGCTCCACGTTCCTTGGCGCGAGACTGGCAGGGACTCCCTTGTGAGCAGGGCCCTCACCCAGGCCAGTGTAGACCCATCTGCCACTCTGTCTGCCAGAGTTGCTGTCCCTGGAAGCCAGTGTCACCGGGCGTCAGTGGGTGCTGAGGAAGCATGGGTTCTGGTGCCAGGCCCCCCATCCTCCGCTTGAACACGAGGACAACCACAGGCATATTCTCCCCAATATCCTGGTGCCTTTCTCCTTGGGGAGGCTGGAGTGGAGGCTTTCCTGGGGAACAGAGAGAGACTCAGGGAGGATTCCTGAAGTGGGCATGGCTGCCCTCCACCACCATGAAATATTTTATTTATTGATTGATTGATTGTACTGGGGACTGAACCCAGGGGCATTCTTACCTCTGAGCTATACCCCCAGCCCTTTTTATTTTTTTGTTTTGAAACAAGGTCTCCCTAGGTTTCTGAGAGTCTTACTACATTGCTGAGGCTGGTCTCAAACCTGTGATCCTCCCGTCTCAGCCTCCCAAGTATTGTGATTATAGGCACCTGGCTCGATGAAGCGTTTTTAAGGGTGTCTTTATTATGGTTATGTTTCAGCATGAAACTAACCAGAATGCTTCTCTCTTGTTTTTCCTTTGGTTTCAGCTGGGTTTTGGATCTTTCTTGGGAATTATTGGCATCAACCTGATGGAGAATAGAAGACAAATGGTAAGAAAATACACCTCTCTTCCAGTGTGGCTGGCGCAGGCTGTTGGCCCTCAATAGAGAATGCTACAGCCACATCAGCCTATTTTCTGTCCCTTTGAGTGTTGGGAGTGTGGAGTCTTGCTTCCTCCTCTGCCGGCTCATGCTCTTGGTGCTGTGGGAATTTCTTAGCTGTATACGGAGGTTGAGTCCTTGACCTTCTCCTATGACCCTAGGATGACCTGTGCAGCTCTGGCTCTGAGCTGGGGGTGGGGTGGGGGCTGAACACAGAGAGATGGCTTTAGGGCTGGAGAGGGGTACAGATGAGTGGTCTCCTGAGGTCCTAGGGTTCTAGCACTGGGAAGATATGAAGGTCATTGGCGAGAGCACCTGCCTATGTCCAGTGAGTCACCTGAGAGTGAGCCACACAGGTGGGCCCACGCCCTGCTTCCCCTTTCCTGAAGATGGGCTTGCGGGGATCAGTGCAAGGTCACTGGGGATGAGGTGGGCAGGGGTAGGTAGCCGGGGGGAGGTCACCTGGGCATGAGGTGGG
>PVJS01047754.1:0-15331 GCA_004027185.1 Glis glis
AGAGTCAGCAGTCCATCCCACCCAGTGGGATCTCCAGCGATCACCATCATATTGGCAGCAGTAGTGTCCTTGGGATGAAATAACTCAGTCAACCATGCCAAAGTCTTTCTCATCAGGTGGAGTTGGGGCACTGTGAGTATGGAGGCCTATAGCCTTCAAGGTATCATGTAGTCACAGCTGCTGTAGTGGTATCCCTGGGACTAAATAACTCAGCCAGACATGCCCCAGGATCCAAAGGGAACAATCTCTTCCATGGTGGAGTTTGGGCCCCACAAGCAGAGAGGCCAGGGGCCAGCTGGGTTTCATGTGATCACAGCTGACAGAACAGCAGTGGGTGCCCCTTGAGAAATTTAACTGAGACAGCCATGCCACAGGTTGGAAATGCTACAGTCTCTCAACCACTGGAGAGTGGGCCCAGCAAGCATGGATGCCCATGGCTGGTAGTGTTTCACATGATCACAGCCAGAAGAGCAGTGGTGGTGGCCCTGGGGCATTAAAGCTCAGTCAGCCAGGCCCCAGGCTCAGGACATCATAATCTCTGGCCCTGCTGAGTTTGAGCTGGATGACCATGGAGGCCAGCAGCTGACAGGGTCCCACATGATGGCAGGCAGCAGAGCAGGGGTGGTGTCCTTGGGACATTAAGGCTCAGCTGACAGTCAGGCAGCAGGCTCAGAACATTATAACCTATGGTCTGATGAGCATGGAGGCTGGCAGCCAATCAGAGACTACTGCTTACCTGCACTAAGTACTAGTAAGGCTTTCAGCAACTTAGCAAGACCTTGTCTCCAAATGAAAAATAAAAATAGAGCTGAGGGTGTAGCTCAGAGGTAGAAGGCCCATGGGTTCCATTCCCAGCACTATATAAATTAATTAATTAATTAATTAATTAATTAAAAAATGGAAAGAAAGAAAAAGGAAAAAAAACAAAAGAAAAGTCAGTCCTAAAATTCATATGGAAAAACAAAAGCAAATCTCAGCAATAAGACCCATGCAGGAGGCATCACAATACCTGACTTCAAATTATACTACAGAGCTATAGTAATAAAAACAGCATAGTATTGCCACAAAACAGATATAGAACAATGAAACAAAATATAACATATAGAAATAAATCCACACACATATAGCCAGTTCATTTTTGACAAAGGAAACAAAAACATACACTGGAGAAAAGATAGCCATTTCAACCCATGATGCTGGGAAAACTGATTATTCATTTGTAGAAAAATGGAATTAAACACCAACCTCTCACCCTGCACAAGAGTCAACTCAAGATAGATCAAAGACCTGGAAATTAGATCAAAGATTTTGACATTACTAGAAATGGGCATAGGACCTATGCTCCAATATAAATGCAATGGTAGAATCTTCCTCAATAAGACCCCCAAAGTTCAGGATGTTAAAGAAGAATTAACAAATGGAATAATATTAAATTTAAAAGTTTCTGTTCATCAAAGGAAATCATCAAGAGTTTAAAGAAAAAGCCTCAAAATGGGAGAATATCTTTGCCAGCTACTCCTCTCATAGAGGACTAATATCTAGAATATACAAAGAACTTAAAAGATTTAACACTAAAAAAATAACCTAATTTAAATATAGGTAATTGACTTATCAAAGTCAATCACTATGCTGAGCACAAGAAGGAGGGAAAGGGGAGAGAATGGGGTGGGAATTGGGGGAGGGTTAAATGAGTGATGTGTGCATGTATGCCTCTACCACCCTGAACCTCATCAAGATGTATGATTGCAATGCACCAATAAAAAATGGGCAATTTAAATAGACACTTCACAAATAAATACATACAAATAACCAATAAATATATGAAAAATTTTTAGACATCATGAGCAATTAGGGAGATGCAAATTAGGACTACGCTTAGATTCCATCTAACTCCAGTTAGAATGGCTATCATCACAAACTCAAACAACAACAAATGCTGGCAAGGATGTGGGTAAATAGGAACTCTTACATACTGTTGGTAGGATTGAAAATTAGTGCAGCCACTGTGGAGATCAATGTGGAGATTCCTCAGAAAATTGGGAATGGATCCATATTATTCAGCTATACCACTGCTAGGTATTTATCTAAAGGAATTGAAATCAGAATACTATAGTGATACATACATATCCATGTTTACAGCAACACAACTCACAATTGCCAAATTATGGAACCAACCTAGGTGTCCATCAACAGATGAATGGATTACAAAGTTATAGGATATACACACAATGCAATTACACTCAGCAATGAAGAACAAAATTATGTCATTTGCAGGAAAATGGATGGACCTAGAGAACATTATGTTAAGTGAGATTAGCTAGTCAGAAAGTGAAGGGCCATATATTTTCTCTCATACTTGGCATCTAGGGAGTAATCACGATACAGGAAGGACTTCAGATAAAAGAGGAGAAACCCCAGTCCAGTGATGGTGGGGGTCTAGGTGAGTAAATATGTATGTTGATTTCATGTACATATATGAAAGTATCAATGCCAATCTTAATATCATTTATGGGGAAGGAGAGGGAGTGGGGAGGGAGTGGAAGGAAGCTCACCAAGTGCTGTGTATATGTATGTCCCTATCATTCTGAACTTTGTTATGATGTGAAACTACAATGCACCAATAAAGGTATAAAAATAAAAAAAATATTTTTTAAATAAAGGAAGGAAGATGCAAATAAAAGAGGTATATGCTGAATTTTATGCTATGTGTTTATTTGACAAAACGTTTACATAGATTGCTCCAAATCAGAAGAAAAACAAGGTGGTTATGGAAGAGAAGCAGAAGAAAGGGAAAAAAGACAAAATAAAAACTAGCAATTTATTGCAATACGATTAAGAATTTTTAGATTGACTTTGAAGAAAGAAAGCAAATATAGCTGGCAGAAAAGAGAAACATTAGAGACACTGAAGAGAGAAAGAGAAAGAAACCAATAATCTAGCTTACCAGCCTGAACCAACCAATCTCATGAAATGTGTTCCATTGTTTTGTTTGCTAATCATCTAGTCACTCAGCTCTCCATCCTTTCCCTTAATCATTTTATTTACCTATATTAAAATAAGAATTGATAAACTATTCTAAAAGTGAAATTAATTGTACAAACACTTTTACATTAAAAGCAACACACCAAGTGCTGGGTGCATATATGTTTCTATGACTCTGAAACTCATCATGATATATAATTACAATGCACCATAAAATATATTAAATTGAATTCAAAAAATTAAATTTCCTATTTAACCTCCACTCTTTTATCCTCTTGAATTTTTACTAAAGCTATTAAAGATTAAACTCAACATTCAAACTTTGGTTGAACAACTATTACCAGTGGGCATACTATAAATAAAAGTAAAAGCAATCTGACAGGGATTTTTCTATAACAGATCCTGTTTACTTCTTCAGCGGCAAATGTCAGTCATCAGAGCAGCTTTCTCAAACCACCCTATCAATAACAGCAGTCAGCACAGAGCAGGGACCCAATATGTTCTACTGCATGATGTTGTAAATAAAAATTTATTGGAACAAAGGAAACCCTGTTAATATATATATATATATATATATATATATATATATATATACATACATTTTCAATGACTACTTTTATGCTATAATAGCAGAGTTGAGTAGTTTCAAATAATAATAATAATTAATAATAATAATAATGCATGAACTACAATGCTTAAAACATGGAGATGGAAGCAATTTTTATAAAGCAAACAGAAATACTAGAGCAATGTATTTATACAAAGTTAAAACAATGATAGACATCATCAGTAGCAGATCAAACAAAAATAATTAGTGAACTTAAAAATAGAATGCTTGAAAATATATATACTGAGGAGAAAAAAAATACAAAGAAATGAAGAAAGCCTATGAGATCTTTTGGATAGCATTAAAAGAGAAAATATGTAGATTGTCAGGGTCCAGTGGGCTCAAAAATGCCAAATCGGTAAAAAGTTTATTCAAAGAGATCATAACAGAAAATTTCCCAAATCCATATAAGAATACAAATATCTAGGTATAAAAATATCAAAAGAGTATCAGTCTGAATAAACTCAACCATGTCTTCCCCAAAATATATTATAATCAAGCTCTAAAAGGTAATAAAAGAGTCTCAAGGCAGAAAAAAAAACACACAACATATAAAGGTACTCCAATTTAACTGACAGAAGACTTTTTAGAAGAAACCTTATAAATAAAAGATAGTGGCTTGAGATTTTCACAGTACTAAAAGAAAAAAAAATGCCAACCAAGAATACTATACCCAGAAAAGATGTCATTTAGAAACAAAGGAGAGATATATTCTCAAAGAAAATATGAGAGAATATATCTCCACCCAACCTGTTCTATAAGAAATTCTAAAGAGAATTCTTCAAACTAGAATAAAGATGCTAATTAATAATAAAACACTGAAACATGTAAAACTCACTGGTAAGAGTAACTATACAGACAAATTCAGAATGCTCTAGTATTGCAAACCTGGTGTATAAACCATTTATATCCTCAATATGAAAACTAAAGAATAAAATAATTAAAAATAATAAATATGCTATGTGTTAAAAGAGATGCAATACAGAAAGATGCAAAATCATACATCAAAAATTCCAAATGTAGGGAGGAATGGAGTGCTAGTGTATCACTTTTTATTGGTACATTTCCTTTTTTGTCTCTTTATGATCATGTTAAGTTGTTATCATTTCAAAATAGCTTATAATAAAAAGGATAAATTATGGTATCCACAAAGCAAAAATGTCTATGATAGCAAACAAATAGTAAGCAAGGGAGCTCCGGGCGTGGTGGCGCACGCTTGTAATCCCAGTACTTTGGGAGGCGGAGACCAGAGGATCTGGGTTCACGGCCAGCCTCAGCTCTCTCTCTCTCTCTCTCTCTCTCTCTCTGTCTCTCTCTCTCTCTCTGTCTCTCTCTCTCTCTCTCTCTCTCTCTCTCTCTCTACTTAGTGAGGCCCTCCGCAACTTCGTGAGACCCAGTTTCAAAATAAGGTATAAAAAAATAGGGCCGGGGGTATAGCATGGAGGTAGAACGCCCCTGGGTTCAATCCCCTGGTACCACACACACACAAAAAAATAGTAAGCAAGGAATCAAAACCCACTATGAGAGGAAATTGCTTAACCACAAAGGAAGTCCATAAGGGAGGGAGGGAAGGAGGGAGAACTAGAAAACTAGAAAACATGGTAAAAAATGTATGTAGTAACACCTTATCTATTAATAATTACATCAAATTTAAATGAGGAAGTTGGGGAAAGCCCACCAAGTGCTGTGTGCATGTATGTCACTATCACTATAGAAGACCTTATGATGTGAGACTATCATGCACCAATAAATGTATTAAAAAAGACATATAGTTACCGATGGGGAAAAATCCAACTACGTGTTGCTTTCAAAAAGTTTTACTTCATCTCTAAAATCATTGAAAGGCTGAAAGGGAAGGAATGGAACAAAGGATAGGGAAAAAAGTAGGCACATTTATACTAGATACAGTAGACTTGACATCAAAAGCGTTAGGAAGAGGCAAGTGATTATATAATGATTAAGAGGTCAATTCAACAAGAATAAATAATAAGTATATACACATGCATATCAGATAACCCAAATATATACAGGAAATATTACTAGATCTAAATGGAGAGATGTGTTCCAATACAATGAAGTAGGGGACTTTAATAACACATTTACAGCAATAAACAGATCATCTAGAAAGAAATTCAGCAAAGAAATGCTGGAGTTATGTTGCACCTTAGACCAAATGTACCTAACAGACATCTCCATAACATTGCATCCCACATTTGCAGAATACCTACTCTTCTCAAAAGCACATAAAGCATTTTCCAGGATAGATCATATGAAAAAACTTTAAACACCTAAAAACAATTTTTTAAAAATTAAAATTATATTGGGTATTTATTCTGGCCACAATGCAACAAAACTAAAAATTAATAAGAAGAGAAACTTGGAAAACATACATATATGTATATATATTAAAATAGATATGATTATATATGATTTTAAAATTTATTCTTGAATAATTGATTTTTCAAAAAAATCAAGATATAAATTTCAAAATTTTTTGAAAGAAAAGAAAACCTATACAATAGGAAAAAACTATAAAATACAATAAAAGTAATACTAACAGGGAAGCTTATAGCAGTCAAATGCACATCAAAAAAGTAAAAATCTAAAAAGAAAGAAAGACAAACCTATAATTACACCTCTGGGATCTAATAAACAAGAATAAACTCAAAATTAGTAGAAGAAATAAGGAAGAAAGGTCAGAGAAGAAATACATAAAATAGAACTAAAAGAACAGTACAAAAGTTTAATGAAATGAAGAGCTGGTTCTCTCAACAGATAAAGTTTACAAGCCTCCAGCTCAGATAACTAAGAAGCAAAGATGAGAGTAAAAATCAGAGATGAGGTAACCATTATAACTGATACCACAGATATACAGATGAGTAGAGATTATTATGAACAAGTATATGCAAACAAATCTGGTAGCCTAGAAATGTACAAATTTCTAAATATATTTAGAAATTGAATCATGAAGAAATAGAATACCCGAAGAGTCTAATAAAGAGGAATGAGATTGAGTCAATAATAAAAGGGCTCCCATCAAAGAAAAATCCAAGAACAGATGACTTCACCACTGAGTTCTATCAAGCATTTAAAGAATAATATTTTTCTTAAGTTATTCTAAAAAATTGAAGAGGAGGTAATTCTTTTCCATTTATTCTATGAAGCCAGAATTACCCTGATACCAAAATGATGCAAAAACACAATGTTAAAAAGAAAGCTTCAGGCCAATATTCTTGATGAACATTGAAGCAAAAATCCTCAACAAAATACTAGCAAAGTTGAATCCAACAGCACAAAAAGATTAGTCACCATTTATTCCAGATTTATTCCAGACATACAAGGATGGTTCAATATATGCAAAGCAGTAAGCATTATGTACCACACCAACAAAACAAGAGTAAAAACACATATGATCACCTCAATAAATGCATAAAAAGCATTTGATAGAATTTATCATTCCTTTATGACAGAAACTCTGAAAAAAATAGGTATAGGATTCTATCTCAATGTAACAAAGGCCATTTATAACAAGCCCAGAGCTAAAAGCATATTGATAGGGAAAAGCTAAAAGTTTTTTTCTCTAAGATCTAGAACAAGACAAGATACTTTTACCACTTTGTTTTCAAGACCATACTAGAAGTATCAGAGCAATTAGGCAAGAGAAAGACAGAAATTGTTACCATTTGAAGATTACATGATCTTATAAAAATTCCCAAAAGGTTTTACCTAAAAAAATATTGAAACTAAATGTCTATCCATCAAATGTATAGAATAAAAAATTAGCATACAGAAATAAATACCATTACTATATGACAACAGTGTAATATGTAAAATAGAAATCAGTAAAGCAATCTCACAATAGCTACAAAAAATACTTAGGAATAATTTTAACTGAAGAGAAGAAAGATACCTATAATGAAGTCTATGGAATACTGATGAAAGAAATTAAAGAGAATACACACAAAAAAATCTGGAAAGGGATTTCATGTTAATAGATTAAAAGAAACAATATTGTTTAAATGTCCATATGACTCTCATGTAATCTACAGATTCAATGCAATTACCACCAAAAATCAATAATATTCTGCACAGATAGAAAAAAAATTGTAATACATTTTCTACCAAATCACAAACATCCCTGACTAGCCAAAGCAATAGTGAGAAAAAAGAACAAAGCAAGAAGCATGACACTACCTGACTTCAAAATATACTACAAAGCTGTGGTGATTAACATAGGATGCCATTGGCATAAAAACAGATATATAGAACAATGGAACAAAATAGAGAACCTAGATACAGATCTATGAATATACAGCAAACTGATTTTCAAAAAGGTGCTAAAAGTATTCATTGGAGAAAGAATGTCTTTTTAATAAGTGGTGCTGGAAAAATTCTATATCCATATGCAGAAGAATGAAACTATGCCCCTATCTCTCAATAGGCATGAAAATCAACTCAAAATGGATTAAGGGCTTAAATATAAGTTCTGAAACTATGACAATACTGGAATAAAACATAGGAAAATTGTTTTGGGGCATGGAAATGACCAAGGATTTATTGGACAAGATCCCCAAAGCAGAGGAAACAAAATAAACTAAAACTACATTAAACTGAACCAGTTCTTCACAGCATAGAAAACAATCAACAGAAAGAAAGAGACAACATATTTAGTGGGAGAAAATATCTGAAAGGTATACATCTGGCAAGGGGTTAATATGCAGAATATTTAAAGAACTCCAAAAACTCAATTGCAATAACATAGTCCAATTAAAAATAGGAAATACATCTAAACACTTTTTTTTTCAAAAGAAGACATACAGAGATTCCAAGATGGTGACTGAGGGAGACAGCACATTGCAATCTCTCTGAGACATGGATCTCAATCGCCATGAAAGCAACTTCTCGACAGGAGAAGAAAAGCAATGAAAATTGAACTTAACAATGAAAAATTTGAAACACAATGGAATCAAAACCAGAAGGCAAAAGAGGACAGTAAAAAGCTTCAAGTGCCTTGCCCAGGAATTAGCGGTAGCACCATCTTGGCCGGACCAAGCTGGATGCTATCAGCATTGCAGCTTCCACAGGCTGCCAACAAAGAAGCCAGAGACCTGTTATAAATCCAGCAACCGCAGATCATCAGCAACTAAAGCGAGCAGCAACTCTCTCCATGATGGATAGAGGTCCAAACTATGGCAGTGCTGGCAGCAGCAGCGGTGCCATCTTGGTTGGACCACACCTGCGGCTACCAGCATTGGGGCTTCTGCAGGCCACCAACAAAGAAGATGGTGATCTGTTGTAAAGCCAGCAACTGCAGACCATCAGCAATGAAAGTTAGCAGCAATTTGCTCCACACTCGACAGAGACCCGAATGCACGGAAGCCTGACCAGAACCTGAAACAGCATGGCTGAGCCCCCCACCAAAAGATTAAGAGCAGAGCTCAACCTGTAAGTCAACGAGCCATCCCAGGAGGAAACCACCCAGAACGGCCACAGGGACTCATGTGGCAAGCAATAGACTTGCAAGGTCTGAGACTTTGAGGATCACCCCTGTGGAGGTGGGAGTGGGGTCTGCTGTAAGACACAGTAGACACACGGACAAACAGACAGCCCGTGGTGATATTTGGGCAGGACAGATCTATAGCCTGCAGGATGCAGCGCCCTTGCAGGGTTCCTGGGGATCATCACAGGACACACAGTTGTGGTACCTGAGGAAAAACTAGACCAACCCAGCCTTCTCTGTGGAAAACACAGAGTTCCGTGTTTGCACAGAGTCTGGTCAAAGCAACATCCACTGCTTCTATAGGCAAAGAGAGACACAAGCCCAGGGTCCTATGCTGCTGACACCCACCATATGTGTAGACAGAGAGAGACATAGGGACAACCCCAGTGGAGAATGTGGAAACCCATGCTTGCGGTGAGAGGGGCACTAGCAGCACTGGGCACCTGCACAGGCAGTGAGAGCCACAAGGCAAGGGTTCCAATCACTGAAGGAGACCAAGAATTGGGCCTGCAAATGGACATTATTGCTATAAGATACCAAGCAAGTGAGAACTCTTGGAATGTGCTCAAGAACCTACTGTAATAGGTAGATCTTAACCATTTGAAAGTACCTACGCAGCCCCAAGAGGGCAGTAGAGCTGCACTGTACCTGATATCTGTAGGGTGGTTTTTGTTTGTTTTTTTGTTTGTTGGTTAGTTTTTCTGTTTGTTTCTTTGCTTGTTTGTCTGTACTTTTCCCCATCACTTTTGCAAGCTTCTTCCCTCTTTCCTATCTCCTCTCTTCTCTCCATCCCCCTTTTTTTCTTTGCCTTGTATTAAATCCGTTTTGTATCACTATACCTAAATACTATACACTGACTACTAGAATCCTTTATTTCACTACCCCTACTCTTCATTATATAGTACCTTACTATACTCAACTCTTATTCTACTCAATTCTAGTCTCTACTTTACCCTATCCCTGCATTCCTTACTTCAGCTCTTTCCTCCTCACTCACCATTCATCATTGAACAAAATTACGTCATTTGCAGGGAAATGGATGGAATTAGAGAACATTATGCTTAGTGATATTAGTCACTCACAAAAAGTGAAAAGTCGGATGTGCTCCCTAATATGTGGAAGCTAGGGACAATAGGGCATAGGAGGGACTCCAGATGATGATGGAGATAACCTTAGATGAGTAAGGAAGGTGACCTAACTGAGGGAGATGGGGGGAAGACGGAAACACCCTAATGCACAGGATGTACATACATGAATTTATCAAAATCAACTACTATGCTGAGCATGAGCATAGGTAGGAAGGGGGAGGGAATGGGGTGGGAATTGGGGGAGGGCTAATTGACCAATGTGTGCATGTATACTTCTACCACCCTGAAACCCATCAAGATGTATAATTACAATGCACCAAAAATATACAAATAAAAAAGATGACATACAAATGGCCAGTATGTTTATGAAGAAAGACTCACCAATAATAACCATCAGTGAAAGGCAAATCACAACCACAATGAGATGATATTTCTCTTCAGTAAGAATGCCTATTTTCACAAGGATGAAAGACAAGAAAGTTCTGGAAAGGATGTGAAGGCAATGCTTATACAGTGTTGGGGGGAATGTAAGTCAGTACTGCCATCATGAGAAACTGTATGAAGTTTTCTTTTCTCTCATTTTTGTCTTGTTCTTGGTTTGCTTTCTTTTTTGCTTACCCAAGTCCCAACAGCCACTTATGTTGTACTTTTTACTGGAGCAGAAGGCACTCAAGCCATGAGTCAATCTGGGTATGGGAGTGAGATTGTGGCATGGAATTGAGGGAAGCTCTTGGCAGTAGTAGGAGCTACACTGTTGGTCTGCAGGTCTGCATAGTAGAGAAAATAAAAATGCATTTTCATTTGAAAGTTTTGATCTGAACTCTGTGATAAGGACCAAGGGAATGGTAGTGCATTGCATCTGGTCTAAATTGGGTGAAAAGCTGCTAACCATAGCATCTCACCATGGTCCCATCCACCTTCCACATGCCCAAAAGTTTCTAGAGGATCTTTTGGACTAGTCCACAAGCTATCTTAGTGGAAGAGCTTGTCAGTAGCTATTACCAGAGCTACATCCCCATCCCTGTACCTACTTTCATATCCAGCAAAGCAGATTTCAAACCAAAATTATCTAGAGGAGACAAAGAAGGTCAGTACATATTGGTTAAGAGAACTATCCAACACAAAGATATAATGACGGTAAATATTTATTTCCCAAATGTCAGTGCACCTAATTATATAAAACAAACACTGCTCAGCATAAAGGTTCAGATAGGCTCCAGTTCAATAATACTGGGTGATTTCAATACAATAGGTCATTCAGACATAAAATCAACAAAATATGCAGTTAAAATATACTATAAATCAAAGAACTTAATGGATACCTACAGAATATTTCATTGAACAACAGCTGAATATACTTTGTTTTTATCTGCTCGTGAAAGTTTATTCAAATTATATCATATTCTAACCACAAAGCAAGTATTAGCAAATACAAAAAGTTTAAAGAATTTCTTTTAACTTATTATATCATAATAAAATTAAATTGGAAATCAACAGCAGGAAAAACTACAGAAACCACACAACCATCTGAAGAACAACAGTACACTTTGAATGATGAGTAGTTTGTCAAAGAAATCAGAAGCTAAATTTAAAAATTCTTAGAATCAAACAATATAAATACAGCATACTAAAATCTCTCAGACATAGGAAAGTCAGTTATAAAAGAAAAGTTTATAGCCATGAGTGTGTACATAATAAAAAATCAGAAATATCCCAAATAAATAACCTAATTATATAGCTCAATGTCTTAGGAAAACAAGAAGAAAACATTCCCAAAGCTAGTAGAAGAAAATAAATACTAAAGATCAAAGCTGAAATTAATGAAATTGAGAATAAAAATAATAGAAAGGATAAATGAAACAGAGTTGGTTCTTTGAAAAGATGTGCAAGGTTGACAAACCCTTAGCCAAAATGACCAAAATAAAGAGGAAGAGTCAAATTAATAAAATTAGACATAATAAAGGATACACTACAATAGAAGCCACTGAAATTCAAAGAATAATTAGTGACTACTTTTAAAAGTTATATTCCAATAAGTTATAAAATCTAGAAGAATGTATAAATTTCTAGACACATACGTCCTGCCAAAATTGAATCAAAAGGATATAGGAAACCTAAGCAGACCATACTGAGCAATGTGTTTGAAGCAGTAATAAAAAAAACTTCCAACAAAGAAAATCCCAGTACCAAATGGATTCCCAGCTGAAATCAACCAGACCATTAAAGAATTGATGCCAATGTTTCTCAAATTATCCCATGATACAGAGTGAAACACTACTAAACTCATTCTATTATCACCTTAAGACAAAAAAAGACACTTCAAGGAATGAAAACTGCAAATAAATAGGCTTGAAGAACATGGCTGCAAAAATTCCTAATAAAATATTAGTAAATTGAATACAAGAATACATTAAAAAGAGTATACACCATAAGCAAGTTGGTTTCATTCAAGGAATGCAAGAATGGTTCAACATTTGCAAATCAATTAACATAACACATCATATAAATAGAATCAAGAATAAAAATCATATTATCATCTCAATGGATGCATAAAAGTTCTTCCACAAAATTCAACATAAATTCATTATTAAAAACGCTGGAAGCCGGGCTTGGTGGCGCATGCTTGTAATCCCAGTACTTAGAAGGCTGAGACCAGAGGATCCAGGTTCGCGGCCAGCTTCAGCTAATTAGTGAGGCTTCCGCAACTTCGTGAGACCCGGTTTCAAAATAAAGGATAAAAAATAGGGCCAGGGGTGTAGCTTGGAGGTAGAATGTCCCTGGGTTCAATCCCCGGTACCACAAAAAAAAAAAAAAAAAAAAACGCTGGAGAAACTAGGGCTAAGAGGAACTCAAAAGCCAATGTCATGCTGAATGGGAAAAACCTAAAAACATTTCAGAATGTTTATTCTCACCAATTCAATTCAATGTAATACTTATAATGCTAGCCAGAGCAATTAGGCAGTAGGAGAAAAAAGGATCCAAATATGAAAGGGAGAAGTCAAATTATCACTTTTTTTTTTAATTTTTTTTTTTTTTGCGATACCAGGGATTGAATGCAGGGGCGTTCTACCTCCGCGCTATGCCCCCGGCCCTATTTTTTTATGCTTTATTTTTGAAACCGGGTCTCACGAAGTTGCGGAGGGCCTCGCTAGGTAGAGAGAGAGGAAGAGAAACAGAGAGAGAGAGAGAGAGAGAGAGGAGAGAGACAGAGATCGATTGATCGATCAATCGATCGATCGCGCACGCATGCGCGCTGAGATTGGCCACGAACCCGGATCCTCCGGTCTCCGCCTCCCAAAGTACTGGGATTACAAGCGTGCGCCACCACGCCCGGATAAATTATCACTTTTTGCAGATGATATAATCTTATACTTAGAAGGTTCTCAAATCTCCACCAAAAGACTTCTAAAAATTATAAACTCAGCAGAGTAGCACAATACAAAATCAATAACTATTCTGTATATCAAAAATGAAAATTTTGAGTAAGAAATCAAGAAAGCAATTTTATTAACAGTAGCTTTAAAAATGCTTAGGAATAAATCTAACCAAAGAGATTAAAGACCTCTACAAGGAAAATTACAGAATGCTGAAAAAATAAATCAAAGAAGACACCAGAAGAAGGAAAAATTTTCCATGTTCATGGTTAGTAAGAAGATTGTTAATATGGCCATACTTCCAAAAGTGATCTACAGATTCAATGCAATTCCCATGCAAGTACCAATGACATACTTCAAAGAAAAAGAAAAACCAATCTCAAAATTAATATAGAACAACAGTCGATCCAGAATAACCAAAGCAATTCTGAGCAAAAAGTAATCCTGGAAACATTATCAGACACAACTTTAAATTTTACTACAGAGCCACAGCTTTTTTAAAAATGCAGTTTGGTAAAGACATAAAAAGAGACACAAAGACCAATGGAACAAAATAGAATGCACAGAGACAATGCCACATGAATGTAGTCATCTGCTCCTTCACAAAGGCATCAAAAATTTACATTGGAGAAAAAGATAACCTAACAAATGGTGCTGGGAAGATTGGATATCCATACCATATGTAAATAACTGAAACTTGATCTCTATCTCTAGATAGAGAAGTGAACTCAAAATCGAGTAATGCACAGAAGTGAACTCAAAATGGATTAATGACCTTGGAATAAGACCAGAAACTTTGGAACAGATATAAGAGAATATAAGGGAAACACTCCAATATAAAGATATAGACAGAAAATTTCTGAATAGGACTCATATAGCTCAAGAAATAACATCAAGAATCAAAGAATGAAATTGTGTCAAACTAAGTAGATTCCATACTATAAAAGAAACACTACCATGATGAAATAACCTAAGAATGGGAGAAAAATTTTGCCATCTACTCATGCAACAGACGATTAATAGCTAGGATATATAAATAACTAAAAAACTCAATACCAAAAAAATACAAACAAACAAATAATACATTTAATAAACAGACAATTGAACTAAACAGGCACTTCTCAACTGAAGTACAAATGGCCAATAATTGGATGAAAAATATTCAACATCTCTAGACATTGGGAAAATACAAATCAAAACTACACTGAGATTCAATCTCACTCTAGAGATAATAAAACCATCAAGAATAAAAACAATAAATGGTGAGGAGGTTGTGGAGAAAGGGAGTACTTTACACACTGGTGGTGGGAAAGCAAATTAGTACAGCTGCTATGTAAATCCATGTGTAGGTTCCTCAAAATCTAAAAATTGAACTACCTTATGACCCAGCTATACTACTCCTTGATATCTATCCAAAAACATTAAAGACAGCATAACTCAGAGATACATGCATTCCCATGTTTATGTAGTACAATCACAATAGTCAAGTTATGGAACTATCCTAGGTGTCCATCAATGGATGGATTAAAATATATGGTATATATACACAACATAGTTTTATTCAAGAACCAACCTAGATGCCCATCAACAGATGAATGGATTACAAAATTATGGGAAATACACACAATGGAATTCTACTCAGCAATAAAGAAGAACAAAATAACAGCATTTGCAAGAAAATGGAAAGATCTGGAGAGCATTATGTTAAGTGAGATTAGCCAATCACAAAAAATGAAGGGTCATATGTTTTCATTAATATGCACAACTTAGGGAGTAGTGG
>PVJS01047755.1:0-15332 GCA_004027185.1 Glis glis
GCCCTATTTTTTTATACTTTATTTTGAAACCGGGTCTCACGAAGTTGCGGAGTCTCACTAAGTAGAGAGAGAGAGAGAGAGACAGGGAGAGAGAGAGAGAGAGAGAGAGAGAGAGAGAGCTGAGACTGGCTGCGAACCCGGATCCTCCGGTCTCCACCTCCCAAAGTACTGGGATTACAAGCGTGCGCCACCACGCCCAGCTGAATACACATTCTTCTTACAAGCTCATGGAATGTTCACCAAGATTATTCTAGGTCTTAAAAACAAGCCTAAACAAAAATTTTTAATTAAAATCATACAGAATATATTCAGTAACCACAATGGAATTTAAATAGAAATCAAAAATATAATAATAGATAAAAATAGAGAGGAGCCAGGTGTGGTGGCGCACGCTTGTAATCCCAGTACTTGGGAGGCTGAGACCAGAGGATTGCAGGTTCACAGCCAGCCTCAGCTACTTAGTGAGGCCCTCTGCAACTTAGTGAGACCCTGTCTCAAAATAAAGAATAAAATAGAGCTGGGGGTATAGCTCAGAGGTCAAATGCCCCTGGGTTCCATCTCCAGTACCACAAAAAATAAAATAAAAATAATTTAAAAAATTAAAATAGAGAGGAATAATTTTCCAAAGACCTATAAATTAAACAATGTACTTTTTGTTTGTTGGTTTTTTTGTGGTACTGGGGGTTGAGCCCAGGGGCATTCTACCTCTGAGTTACACCCTCAGCCCTACTTTATTTTTATTTTGAAACAGGGTCTTGCTAGGTTGATGAGAGTCTCACTACTTGCTGAGGTTGTCCTCAAACCTGAGATCCTCCTGTCTCAGCCTCCTGTACTAGGATTACAAGCGTGCATCACCATGCCCAGCTAAACAACACACTTTAAAAGAATCCATTGAGTGCTCTCTTCAGCCTCACATATACTAAAATTGGAACAATACAGAGAAGATTAGTATGGCCCCCATGCAAGGATGACATGCAAACTCGTGGAGCATTCCATATTTAAAATTAATTAATTAATTAAAATTATCCATTGGTCAAAAAGAAAGTCTCAAGAGAAATTTTGTGTGTGTGTGTGCATGGTACTAGGGATTGAGCCCAGAGGCATCCTACCTCTGAGCTACACCCCCATCCCTATTTTATTTTTTTTTATTTTGAAACAAGGTCTCATTAAGTTGCAGAGGGCCTCATGAGGTTGCTGAAGCTGGCCACAAACTTGCAATCCTCCTGTCTCAGCCTCCCAAGTACTGAGATTACAGAGAAGGGCAACCATGTTTGGCTAAGAGAAATTTTTTAAATGCATTTAACATGAAAACAGAGATATTAAAATGTGTGGGATGCAGCTTAAGCAGTGCTGAGAGGCAAATTTATGCACTACATTTTTATATTACAAAAGAGATAGAGTCTCACATCAATAATTTAAGCTCTTACCTTAAAAAACTAGAAAAGGAAGAGAAAAATAAATCCAACATGAGCAGAAAAGAAGAAATAGAAATAAGAGAAGAAAAGCAATAGAGAAAAGTAGTGAAATAAACAACTTTTTAAAAAAAAATCAATACGTTGAAAAACATTCAGTGGATTGACAAAAATTAATAAAGGCACAAATTATTTATCTCAGGAATGAAATGGGGGACATCACTACAGACCCCAAAAGGAATATTATGATCAATTCTATAAACATAATTTTGACAGTTTAGGTAAAATGGACCAATTCATTGAAATGACCACTACTAAAATGAATCCAATATTAAATAGGTAATTAAAATAAATATATAACTATTAAAGAGATCAAATTTATAGGTTTTGGGGTTGTTTGTTTGTTTTGGTCTGAGCAATCTCAAAGCCCAGATGGTTTCAATGGACAATTCTACTAAATGTTTAAAAAACAATTAACGCAAATTTCATGCAATCTCTTCCAGAAAATAAGAGAGGAACACTTTCCAACTCATTTTTATTAGGCCAGTGTAACCTTGATACCAAAACCAGACCAAACAAATGCAAAAGAGTAAAACAGATCAGCATTCTTAATGAACATAGAAGCAAAAATTCTTAAGAAAATATTAGCAAATCAAACTAGCAATAAACACCATAAACAAGAGGGTTTTATTCTAGGAATGCAAAGCTGGTTTAATATAAAAAAGTAAGTATAACACACCATATTAACAAGATGAAGAAAAGTCACATCATCTTATCAATAAGATAAGAAAAGAAGCATTTGATGAAATTCCACACTCATGCATGATAACAATGGACAATAACAGCAAATCACAGAAGCTCTCACCAAATTAAGAAGAAAGGAGTACTTACTCAACTTGATAAAGAGCATCTACAAAATCCCTATAGCTTATACTGTTCTTAGTGGTGAAAGACTGAATGCTTTTTCCTTAAGATCTGGATCAAACAAGAATGTCCCTTCTCACCACTCTTATCCAATAGTACTGGAAATCCTACCCTGAGCAGTAAGGGCAGAGAATGGAAGATAACAGGTACAGATGCAACCAGGAAAAATAAAACTGTCTCTGTTACCAAATCACATGATTGTCCATGTAGGAAATTCCAAGGAGTTTAAAAAAAAAAAAAGAAAACTGCCTGGAATTAATAAGTGAGTTCAGGAAAGTTTCAGGATATAACATCAACATACAAAAAATCAATCATTTTTTGTAGCATAGCAAATTTTTTGTAACATAGCAATGAACATGTGAAAGCCAAAATTAAAAACACAATAGCTTTTTTTTTTTTTTTTGCAGAACTGAGGATTGAACCCAGGGGCATTCTACCTCCGAGCTACACCCCCAGCCCCATTTTTTATTCTTTATTTTGAAACAGGGTCTCACTAAGTTGTGGAGGGCCTCACTAAGTAGCTGAGGCTGGCCGTGAACCCGGATCCTCTGGTCTCAGCCTCTCAAGTACTGGCATTACAAGCGTGTGCCACCACGCCCAGCACACAATAACATTTTAAATCACTCCCCACCCCAAAAAAGAAGATCTAGATATAAACTAGCAAAATATGTGCACTGAAAATTACAAAGAAGTTCCATTTCCTTGACTTTCATGGCTTTGACACTTTTTATGAACAGCGGGGAGGTGTTTTGTGGAATGTTGGCCAGTTTGGGCTTGTCTGGTGATTCCCTGCAATTAGATTCGGGTTATGCATCTTTGTCAGGAATATCTCTGCGACAGTCAGTCTTAATTGTCGACCTTCTCAGATTGAGACACGCCTAGGAAATTAGTAAAGCATGCTTCTGGATGTGTCCGTGAGGGGTTTCCAGAGATGACGGGTATGTGGGACAGTGACTGAGGGGGGAAGACCCACCCTGAACGTGGGTGGCACTGTCAATAGGTGGGAGGCCCAAACAGAACAGAAGTAGAGAGGGGGAAAGCTGTCAGTGTGCATGAGTCCGATTGTTCTGGAACAGGTGCGGCTTTTGCTGCTGCTGCTGCGGGTGGACATCAGACTCCAGCTTCTCCAGCCTTGCAGTGCGGCCTCACACCAGCGGCTCTCCCAGGAGCTGCCAGGCCTTCAGCCTCGGCCCAGGACTGCATCGCTGGTCTCTCTTGTTCTGAAACTCTGCCTTCTAGGAGTGAGTAGCTCCTGGCTTCTCTGGCGCTCCAGCATGCAAACAGCCAGTGCGGGACTATCCAGCCTCTGGTCATGTAAGCCTGCCCAACAAACCCCTTCCATAGTCTATGGTTCTGTTCCTCTAAGAACCCTGACTGGTACAACCATGGAAGCCCTGCACTGGGAGAACTGTTCCACAGGAACGGAGGTGAGGGAGAGCCCTGACGGTGGCTTGCCCCAAGCATGAACCAAGGAAAACAGAATTACAGTGTAAGAAATGACCAGCTTTACGAGTACTTTGCTAGGTTGTCTTCATGGCAGAATGTATGTCGGTCATTAAACTAGCATCTGTGATTTGGGATGAGCCATCCAAATGCTACAGGACGGTGTGGTCTAGAGTTGAGGGCGTGGACATGGGTAGGACACGGTCTGGCTCCCAGCTCCACCCACAGTTCACTAACGATGAGACCTAGGGACGGTTCTTTAACGTGCATGGGTTTCTTTCTCCAGAAGTGAAGAGAAGGTGACAGCCATCCAATGGCACTGTTGTGGGGATTAAATGAGACAGTGGGACAGGAAAGCTCCAGGCAAGTAGTATTTGCTTTTTTAGTGACAATTTTGAAAGACAGTTTAAGAGTTGATTAGTGAGAGCTGAGGATGTAGCTCAGTAGCAGAGCGCTTGCCTAGCATGCCTGAAGATCAGTGTTCGATGCTCAGCACTACAAAAACAACAACAACAAAAAAAAAGCAAAAAAGATTTGGCTAGTGGTTGCTGAAACTGTATGCACACAATATAGGGAATTATGTGTTCTGCATATAGAATAATTTCCCCCCCGTGGTTAGCACCTAATTTTTTTTTTTTTTTTGCGGTACTAGGGATTGTACCCAGGGGCATTCTACCTCCAAGCTACACCCCCAGCCCTATTTTTCATTGTTTATTTTGAAACAGGGTCTCACTAAGATGCAGAGGGCCTCACTAAGTAGCTGGGGCTGGCCACGAACCAGGATCCTCCGGTCTCAGCCTCCCAAGTACTGGGATTACAAGCGTGCACCACCACGCCCGGCATTTGCACCTAATTTAATTCAGCAATTTAGTTGGTGAGAATAGCTGTATATAACATACATACACTAATAGTTTTCATGATCATGAAATGATAAAGATCTAGAAGATTTTTTAGAATTATCCTGTTTGGATGTCTTCATCTCATTGACTTGCTAGTTCCGCTTGTTGGTTACTGGCTGAGCCAGACTAGTGCGTGGGGGCCCAGATTCCTGGCTCCCCTCTCTTACCATTGTGTGCTCACTGACCATGTTTGCTTAGAGGCCTGGATTTAGAATTGTCAAGTTGCCTCTTCCACCCGATTCTAACAGGCACAGCAAGGCACTTGGCCAGCCCAGATTCAAGGCTGGGGAAACAGACTCCACCTCTCAGTGGGAGGAGCTGCAAAGTCACAATGTAGCAGGCATGGATACAGGACCGGTGAAGAACCAAGGATATTTGTATCATATACTACCTTTATAGTGTTGAGGTAAAAGCCAGGCGTGGTGGTGCACGCTTGTAATCCCAGTACTTGGGAGACTGAGACAGGAGGATCGAAGGTTCGCGGCCAGCCTCAGCAACTTAGTGAGGCTCTCAGCAACTTAGTGAGACCCTGTTTCAAAATAAAAAATAAAATAGGCCTGCCTAGAGGTAGAGGACCCCTGGGTTCCATCCCCAGTACCACATACACACACACACACACACACACACACACACACACACACCAAGAAAAAAAAAAAACCTATAATGTTGAGGTAAGTTCCTTCTGTCGCTACGTTCTTCAGTGTCTTTTAACATAAATGGGTGTTGGGTTTTGTCAAATGCTTTTCCAGCATCTATTGAGATGATCATATGGTTTTTGTCATTGGTTCTGTTTATATGATGAATTACATTTATTAACTTACATATGTTGAGCCAACCTTGCATCCCTGGGATGAAACCAACTTGGTCATGGTGCACGGATGGAAGTTGATATAGGTTTGAATGTGAATTGATAGTATTTTGTGTGTGTGTGTGGTACCGGGGATTGAACCCAGAGGAGTTCTACCTCCGCGCTACACCCCGGCCCTATTTTTTATACTTTATTTTGAAACCTGGTCTCACGAAGTTGCAGAGGGCCTCACTAAGTAGAGAGAGGGAGAGAGAGAGACATAGAGAGAGCTGAGGCTGGCCGCGAACCCGGATCCTCCGGTCTCCGCCTCCCAAAGTACTGGGATTACAAGTGTGCGCCACCACGCCCGGCAAATTGATAGTATTTTATTAAGAATTTTCACGTCTTTGTTCCTCAAGGATATTGGTCTGTCATTTTCTTTCCTTGAGGATTCTTGGTTCAGTTTTGGTATCAAGGTGATACTCGCTTCATAGAGTGAGTTTGGGAGTATTCCATCTCTTTCTATCTCCTGAAATAATTTGAGGAGCATTGGACTTATTTCTGCTTTAAAGGTCTTGAAAAAGCTGGGCGTGGTGGCACAGCCTGTAATCTCAGTACTTGGGAGGCTGAGACAGGAGGATCGCAGGTTTGAAGTCAGTCTCAGCAATTTAGTGAGGCCCTCAGCAACTTTGTGAGACCTTGTTTCCAAATAAAAAATAAAATAGGGCTGGAGTGTAGCTCAAAGGTAGAATGCCCCTGGGCTCCATCCCTAGCACCACAAAAATATAAATAAATAAATAAATAAATAAATAAATAAATAAGAAGGTCTTGTAGAATTCAGCTGGGAATCCATCTGGTCCTGGACTTTGTTGGAAAGCTTTTTATTACTTTTTCAAGCTCTTTCCTTGTTATTGGTCTGTTTAGGTTTTCTATATCCTCTCGGTTTAATTTAGGTAGGTTGCATGCATCTAGAGATTTGTCAGTTTCTTTTAAGGTATTTTTGCAATCAATCTATCATAAAAGGCCAGTGTGTTCCATGGCCCTGCGCTTTCCTCTGGACAAAACTAGCCATGGGCCTCACACACACTGTCCTAGTGCAAGCACACGTGTGTCTCTTGACCCTCTACACACCTCCTGTCTAGACCGCGGGAAAGCTTTGGAAAGATCTGCACGTACTGTAAGCTCAGCACTGTTGTGGTGCTGAGGAGAGAAGAGAGGCAGGAACAGAACCTGCTGGAATCGGTGGCCTGACCCTGCAGACTAACAAGGTAAGACGCATGGGAATAATCACAAGGCAGTACACGGCGGGGAAAGACAAGAGCAGCCTGCTGACACCAGGACAGCAAAGACTCCTTGAAGGATGCGAAACTGACACGGGGCAGGGAAAGGCGATAGGACTTCAGTGGCCAGGCCGAGGGAGGGGAGCAGGGCCGGGCATGATAGAAGGCGCCGTCAGGGCTGACGCAGGGTGGCTGCAGAGGCTGAAAGACAGGTGTGGCCAGGCAGCAGAAACCTTCCATCCCGAGGGGCTGGAGCTGCACCTATAGTAGAGCCTATGCGGCAGGGAGGTGGAAAGGGGACCTGGCGTCCTCCTGAGGCAGGGCTGGGACACTTCAGGAGCAGAGACAACAGCATGGAGCCCTGAAAAGGGCCAGTGGGGTAAGGCCTGAGCAGGGGGAACCTAAAAGGGAAAATGCAAAGGCTGGTGTGAAGGAAGGAGCTGCAGGATTTGGAACTGACGTCCCTTGCATGCAGACACTCACAGCAGACTGTAGTAGAAGCTAATTCCGTGTTTAATGATTTCAACATGTGTAAAATTGAGCATTCTTTCTTCCCCCACTGTTATCTCCACTCTCTTATTCTAAATGTAAAAATATTAGAGCCGGGCATGGTGGCGCACACTTGTAATCCCAGTACTTGGGAGGCTGAGACCGGAGGATCCGGGTTCGCGGCCAGCCTCAGCTACTTAGTGAGGCCTCCGCAACTTAGTGAGACCCGGTTTCAAAATAAAGAATAAAAAAAATAAGGCTGGGGTGTAGCTCGGAGGTAGAATTCCCCTGGGTTCAATCCCAGTACCACAAAAAAATAAATAAATAAGGGATAAAAATAGGGCTGGGGGTGGAGCTCGGAGGTAGACTGCCTCTGGGTTCAATCCCTGGTACCGCAAAAAATATATTTATATATTTATTAGTTGTCTGAGAGTTAAACAGGATTTTTTGACATATTTTCTCATCCCTGAAAAAAATTCCAGAACAAATGCGAATCAAAATTATATATTAAAGCCGGCGCAGCGGCACCTGTGAGCCCAGTGCTGGGAGGCCGAGGCAGGAGGGGCACAGGTTACAGACAGCCTCAGTGGCAACAGAGAGATACCCTCAGCAACTCAGTGAGACCCTGTTTCAAAATAAAAAATAAAATAGGGCTAGGGGTGCAGTTCAGAGTAGAATGCTCCTGGGTTCAATCCCCAGTAACACACACACACACACACACACACATACACAGAGTACATATTAGGAAAAGTCCACTTTTTCTTTCTTTTTTTTTTTGCGGTACTGGGGATTGAATCCAGGGACATTCTACTTCCAAGCTACCCCCCACCCCAGGCCTATTAAGTTGCAGAGGGTCTCACTAAGTAGCTGAGACTGGCCGCAAACCTGCAATCCTCCTGTCTCAGCCTCCCAAGTACTGGGATTACAAGCGTGCACCACTAACCTGGCGAAAGTCCACTTTTGAAAATGTCATATTAGCTGGGCATGGTGGCACACACCTGTAATCCCAATACTTGAGAGGTTGAGACAAGAGGATCGAAGGTTCGAAGCTAGTCTCAGCAACTTAAAGAGACCCTCAGCAACCCAGCGAGATCCTGTTTCAAAACAAAAACTAAAAAGGGGGGCTGGGGTGTAGCTTGAAGGTAGAATGTCCCTGGGTTCAGTCCCCAGTACCACACCAAAAAAAAAAAAAAAAAGAAGAAGAGAAAGAAAGAAAAGAAAACGTCATATTCGATACTGCTTATTTGTAGCCCCTTAATTTAATTCTATGTAGGTCCAGTATTCTCAGAGCTGTGCTATCCAACAGTAAGTCACTACTGAGTTCTTTAAATGTGGCTTGTCCCAATTGGGATCTGGTAGCTGGTGCCATGGGGTTACACCTGTAATCCCAGGACCTTGGGAAGCGGAGATAGGAGGATGGCAGGTTGAAGGCCAGCCTCAGCAGCTTAGTGAGACTCTGTTTCAAAATGAAATATTTTCAAAAGGGCTGGGGGTGTAGCTCAGAGGTAGAATGCCCTTGGGTTCCATCCCCAGTACCAAAAAAAGATAATAATAAAATAAAAAACAGATTGAGATCTGCTAAGAGGATAAAATACATACCAGATTTCAAAGACTTAATAAGATCAAAGAATGTAAAATATTTCTATAATCATGTCATATTGATTATTTATTCAAATGATTATTTTTTGATATATTGGGATAAATAAAATGCATTAATAAAATTAATTTTACCTGGGTTGTTTTGTTTGTTTGTTTGGTACTGGGGATTTAACTCGGGCATTCTACCTCCAAGCTCCACTCCCAGTCCTTTTTATTTTTTGTTTTGAAACGGGGTCTTGCTAAGTTGCTGAGAATCTTGCTATGGTGCTGAGGCTGTCCTCAAATCTGTGATCCTCCTGTCTCAGCCTCCCAAGTACTAGGATTACAGGCGTGTGCCACCATGCCCGGTTCATTTTATGTGCTTAGCCTGACTACTACGCTGGTGTGTGTCATATTATACGTGGGTTCACATTTGCTGACATATTTCTGTTGGATGGTGCTCTTTTAAAAGCTGCATTTTCTCTAGGAAGAGTCTGTTGTGGAGCTGCTGTGCTACAGTTAACATCACTCACAGGTGGGAAGGTTCTGCATGCCTGGTGAAATGAAAAATGTTCCAGACGTTTCTGTTTTCTTCCTAGGCGGAATCTGCGATTCAGTGATAAATCATACAAATATCTTGGAGCACATGCTCTATTGTTGGCTTTCAAGGACAGCTATTGATGTGATTATGATATCTTTTCCCATAGGGGAGGGAATACAAAAGAGAATTGCAATAAAAATTTCTATTCATTAAAACAATTTAATAAATATTTTAGATGATCGCTAAAGCCCGACAAATCAGTATGCCTGCATCATTTTTGCATTCATTTATAGAACCTCGGTGCAGCCAGCAGGAGCCCTGACCACGCAGGTGTTTGCTGCTTCTGTTGTTTAATTAGGTCTCTCAAGTGTCTTCCATCTATGCGGTGGTACCTACCTACCCTTGCTGCTTCTTGCCTTCTTTTTCATGACATTGACTTTGCAAAGAGTCCAGGTCAATTGCCTAAGCACCCTATGTGGTGTTTTTTACTGTGTCCCATTATTCCCTAGATTCCTGGAAAATGGAGTTTAGGTTTAGAGAGCTTCTTGCTCTCGGGCCACACGTGTTAGTGAGATTATTTCATAGCTGGCTCTGTGCACTTAGTGCTGCACCATAATGGGAAGCACAGAGGTCAAGCTTTCCTCGATTCGCAGTGCTGAGTCTGAGCACTTGTCTGAGGTGGTGATGGCCACGTCACTCCATTGCAAAGGTCCGTTCTTCTGTCTCCACCAACAGACTCCCTGCAGGGTGAGGCCACTGAGTATCTGGATTCCTAGTCATCGGTCACCCAACAGCAGACGCCTGTTGCCAGTCCTTGCTTGAGCCACGCATTTCATTAGGAGATAGTTGCGAAATGGTGATTCTTAAATTCTCTCATTCCTTTTGCATCTATTAGCCAGCACTCTTCTATAAAGAATTGCCTTTCTCTTTTTATGACATGGATTTACGGACTATAATTTATGCCCTATCTTACACAGTCATTATTCATTTTGATGTTCAAATTATCCCATATCTGGTCGGTGTCCTCTTAGTCATGCCTCGCCACTCTGGGAGCGCTTCCTTGCCTTCAGGCACAGTGAAACATCCCAGGCTCACCTGGTACTTTCTCTGCCCAAAACTGAGTCCCCTTTAGTGAAGAAAGATATTTAGAACTAAGATCTGATCCTAGGTGTGCTCAGTGTACCGAAGTCTTTCAATGAATAGGTTTATTTTTAAGTTGAGATATTTTACATATAAAATTCACCCTTTAAAAATGTAGAGTTCAAAATGCAAATCAAAACCATAGTGAGAGCTGGGCGTGGTGGCACACGCCAATAATCCCAGTACTTGGGAGGCTGAGACAGGAGAATCACAGGTTCAAAGCCAGCCTCAGCAATTTATCAAGGCTCTCAGCAACTTAGTGAAACCCTGTTTCCAAATAAATAATAAAATAGGGCTGGGCTGTATCTCGGAGGTAGGACAATCCTGGGTTCAATCCCCAGCACACCACTCACACACACACACACACACACACACACACACCATGAGATACCACTTTATACCCATTAGAATAGTTATTATAAAGAACAACAGCAAGCCAGGTGTGGTGGTGCATGCCTGTAATCCCAGGACTTGGGAAGGTGAAACAGGAGGATTGAAGGTTCAAGGCCAGCCTCAGCAACTTAACAAGACTCTCAGCAACCTAGTGACACCTTGTTTCAACACAAAAGATAAAAAGTGCTGGGGGTGTAGCTTGAAAGTAGAATGCCCCTGGGTTCAATACCCAGTACAAAAAAAAAAAAGGACAGCAAGTCGGGGACCGTGGTGTACACCTGTAATCCTGGTGCTTGGGAGGCTGAGACAGGAGGATGGCAAGTTAGAGGCCAGTGTGAGACTGTTTCAAAAACAGAAAATAAAAAGGTCTGGTGGTGTAGCTCAGTGGTAGAACACCCCTGGGTTCAATCCCAAGTACTGCAAAAAGAAAAACAAAACAAATAAACAGCAGCAGCGAACAACAAGTGTTGATGTAGAGAAACTGGAATCCTGTGCCCTCCTGGCAGAAAGGTAAAATGAAACAGCTGCTATGGGAAATAATGCGGCAGTTCCTCAAAAACTTAAAAATAAGCCATGCATGGTGGCACGCTCCTGCAATCCCATCTACTCGGGAGCCTGAGGCAGGAGGATCACAAGCACCAGGCCAGCTTGGGCAACTAAGTGAGACCCTGTCTCAAAATAAAAAAATGAAAGGGCTGGGGATGTAGCTCAGTGGTAGAGCACTTGCCTAGCATGGACAAAGCCCTGGGGTCAACCCTAGTATTATAAAAAGCAAATAAATAAATAAATAAACCTTAAAAATAAAATTACCATGTGATCCAGCAACCCTACTTCTGGGTATATGCCCAAAAGAACTGAAAGCAGAAACTTGAACACATATTTTTTTTTTTTGCGGTACTGGGGATTGAACCCAGGGGCATACTACCTCCAAGCTACACCCCAGCCCTATTTTTTTTATTATTTATTTTGAGACAGGGTCTCACTAAGTTACGGAGACCTCACTAAGTAGCTGAGGCTGGCGGCGAACCCGGATCCTCCTGTCTCAGCCTCCCAAGTACTGGGATTACAAGCGTGCGTTACCACGCCCGGCTACTTGAACACACATTTGTATATCCATGTTCATAGCAACATCATTCACAATAGTCAAAAGGTGGGAGCAACCCAAGTGTCCATTGATAGATGAATGGATAAAAAATGTGGTATATGCATGCAATGAGACATATGATTCAGGCTTTAAAAGGAAGGAAACCCTGTCTTACGCTACAACATGGATGAACCTTGAAGATACTATGCTAAGTGAAAGAAGCCAGGCACAACAGGACAAATACTATAGGATTCCACTTACATGAAGTACTAGAATAGTCAAACTCAGAGAGGCAGAAAGCCGTGGTTCCCAGGGACTGAGATACAGGAAGATGAGTCGTTATTATTCCATGAGTACAGAGTTTCTCTTTGGGAAGATGAGATCATTCTAGAGATGGATAGCGATGATGGTTGTATAACAAGTGAATACACTCAAGGCCACTAAACTGTATACCTAAAAATGGTATAGTTTATGTAAATTATATTTTACCACAATTAAAGTTATTTTTTTCAGACAGGTGTGATCGCGCACATCTGTAATCCCAGTACTTGGGAGACTGAGACAGGAGGATTGCAGGTTCAAGGCAAGCTTCAGCAACTTAGTGAGACCCTCAGCAACTTAGCAAGGCCCTGTTTCAAAAATAAAAAATAAAAAGGGCTGGGGTTATAGTTCAGAGGTAGAAAGCCCCTGGGTTCAATCCCTATTATCACAAAAATTTTTTTTCAGTGGTTTTCAGTATGTTCAGAGTTGCATAACTATCATCACTGTCTAATTTTAGGACAGTTTCAGGCCCCGCCCCAACAAACCCCATGCTTACTAGTGTCCATTCCCCTGCCCCAGCTAATGGTAACCACTGACTACTTGCTCTATGCATTTACTTATTATGAAGATTTCAGTTAAATAAAAGATGCAACCCTGGGTTTTTCCCTTAACATAATATCTTCAAGGGTCATCCACATTACATCTTTATCACTACTTCGATTTTTTTCATGGCCAAATACTATTCCATTATACTACATTTTGTTTATTCATCATTTGGTGGACATTTGGGTTGTATCTGCATCTCAACTATTATGAATAATGCTGCTATAAATATTCGTGTACAAAGTTTTCATGTGAACAAATGTTTACCCTTTTCCTGGGTATATACTTAGGGGCAGAATTGCTGGGTTGTAGGATAACTCTACATTTAACTTTTTGAGGTACTGCCAAACTGCTTTCCACAGCCGCGGCACCATCCTACGTTCCCACCAATTATGAGAGTTTCAAGCGAACAGTTTTTGAATGTTGTCATTTTCTAAAAGTTACATAATCTAGTTTAAATTGTATGGCTTTTGTTTTTGCTTTGCTTTGCAAATTTGTTCTAAGGTAAGCCCAGAATGCCACACACGTGCAAAACGAGCGTATTTCTTACTTGAGTAAGAAAATACCTAGTACAACTTCTGTTATCTATACTCCAGATTATTTTTCTCCTGGACCTTCCTGGCCTGGGGACTCTGACAGGTGGAGGCGGGCGGCAGGAGCTGCATTCCCCACAGTGAGCCCTTCCAGGTTGGAATTTGCCTGGCGGAGAACCTCGGGGATTTGGAATGCAGAAGGGAAGCGATGCCTGTTCTTGTCGGGAGGTGGAGACAGCCCGATGCAGAGGCGCTCTCAGGAGCCTGTGCCTCTGGGACCTCCTGGGCGCTGGTGTCTTCCCGCCGCCGCCTCCATCCAGCCCCAGCCCCGCGCTGCACCTGCCCCACGTCTTCCCCAACAGATCCTGGGTGACACACCTGAGAAGGGGTGTGTGTGTGGGGGGGTCTTTAAAACACAACGCCGGAGAAGGAGGGGGGGATGTAATGTGTCTAAAAGTAGTGTTTCTTCGATAACAGAAATTATCTGTTTTGTAACAAAGCTGAAGTTCAGCCTTGCTATCCTCAACTTATCATGAGCATTGCAGAAAACAACAAAAGATTTTAAAAACATGTCATTAAAAACTCATTGCAAACACCGTTTAGTGGTATGATAATAATCTATCACGCGGGCAATCCTAAAACTTAGTCCCACAATGATGACATTTAGGTACTGGGGATTGAACCCAGGGGTATTCTACCTCCGAGCTACACCCCCTGACCTATTTTTTATTCTTTATTTTGAAACAGGGTCTCACTAAGTTGCAGAGGGCCTCACTAAGTAGCTGAAGCTGGCCGCGAACCTGCAATCCTCTGTCTCAACCTCCCAAGTACAGGGATTACAAGTGTGCGCCATCACGCCCGGCTTATTTTTTTTTTATTATTTTGACTATTATGAGTAATCCCGAAAAAAAGTAACACGTTTATTTCCTTTAGACGAATTCCAAAAAGTAATATTTCTGGTTAGAAAATATAAACATATTAAAGAGTATAAACACGCATGGCTAGATCAGTTTCCAGAAATAGGGCGATTTACACTCCTACACTTAGTGAAGAAGAATTAATCTTGCCGCTCACTCTATGAATACTATCACTTACCAATAATTTTTCCTAATTTGATAAGTATAATTTATGCTTAAAAATTCAAACTTGTTATTCACCTGTTGATTAGTCATTTTGTTTTCTCCTTTCCTTCCTTTCCTGCTTAATTCCCATCATTTCTTTCCCTCTTTTTTCTTTCTTTCCTACCATCTTTTTTCTCTTCCTCCCTCCTCTCCTTTCTTCCTCACTTTCTTCTTTCCATTCTTTCATCTTTCCATCTTTTCTTCCTTTCTAAAATTCATATCTTATGACCCAGTGTGGTGTCACGTGCCTGTAATCTTAGTACTTGGGAGGCTGAGACAGGAGGATCACAGGTTCAAGGACAGCCTCAGCAAGCAGTGAGACTCTCATCAACCTAGTGAGAGGTTTCCAAAAAACCCTGTTTCCAAATAAGAATTTAAATCGGACTGGGGGTGTGGCTCGAAGGTAGAATGCCTCTGTGTTCAATCCCCAGTATCACAATAAAATAAATAAATAAATAAATAAATAAATAAATTCATATCTTTTACCTACAAATCTGTCATGTTGTTTTTGTAAATTCGTCTAGCTTTCTGTTGTATATAATTTTGTGTGTATTTTAACATTCTCGTGGCAAAAATCTATACTTTTATAGTTCCTAACATTGCTTTAATCTTTGAAAGATTCTTTGTCACTCAGAAATCTGATAAATAGCCGGGCGTGGTGGCGCACGCTTGTAATCCCAGTACTTTGGGAGGCTGAGACCGGAGGATCCGGGTTCGCGGCCAGCCTCAGCTCTCGCTCTGTCTCTGTCTCTGTCTCTCTCTGTGTGTCTCTCTCTCTCTCCTTAGTGAGGCCCTCCGCAACCTCGTGAGACCCGGTTTCAAAATAAAGCATAAAAAATAGGAC
>PVJS01047756.1:0-15331 GCA_004027185.1 Glis glis
GAGGTAGAATGTCCCTGGGTTCAGTCCCCAGTACCACACACACACACACACACACACACACACACACACACACAAAGAATTAATGAAAACAATGATATAAAATAAATTCTGTCTGGGTGTGGTGGTGCATGCCTATAATCCCAGTACTTGGGAGGCTGAGATAGGAGGATTGCAAGTTCGAGGACAGCTTCAGCCACAGAGCAAGATCCTGTTTCAAAATTTATAAAAAGGACTGAGGAGATAGTTCAAAGGTAGAATACCCCTGGGTTCAATCCTCAGTATGTACATATAAATAATGAATATGTACTCTCTATTTCTATATGAATATATGTATATATTCCTCTCCACAGCATGAAGCCTGACTTGAACCCTGCTGGCTGCAGCACGTGTATGCGTGTATCCAGGTGCAGTGGTGGTGGGAGGTATTTAGAGATCAGTTGGAGGAAGCCTTTTAAAAGATCTTTTCTTGCTGTCCTATTTTTTGTTGGTCTCTCCTTTAAGAAGAGATATGAAGCACAAGCCCAAACTCCTGAGTGAGTTCGTCTGAAGACTCAAGTAAACAGTCATCTGTCTTCTGCATAGAGTTCCTTCAAATCCCATGTCTTCAGTATCATCTCTGAGAAAATCTGCCTCCTCCAAATTCTTCCTGTCCTTAAAATAATATAATGGAACTCTGCCCAGAGGAGTCCCTTTCTGATCATATTCACCACTCTTCGATGCCTTCAAATGGATTTTTTTGTTTTTGTAATTCATATGGGATTTCTGATAATTCTTGGTAGAAAAGTTATCCTGAATAGAGATATGCCATCATACTTGAAGCAAAATCCAGCTAAAAATATTTAGATGGAAGATATATAATCAAAATCTAGACTATATCAAGAATAAAAATAAATGTGTTAAAATACAGAGTCACTGAAGAGAAAAAAATACAAAGAAGAAAATAATTGAAGAAATAGCATTTTTAAACACATTTTTAAAATGCATGGAATGACTATATCCTGACCATATCTTTCTCACTAATTCCTGCTTTGTAAACCTATCAAAACAATCTTTCCCTCAAATCGTGTAGCCACTAAAGATAGTATATCAGTTTTCTAATACTGCGGTAACAAGTTGCCACAGATTGGTGGCTGACAGCTTCACACATGTATTCTCTAACAGTTCTGGAGAACAGGAATATTTCTCTGAGCTAAAGTCAAGGTTTCAGGAAGGCTGGATCATTGTGGATGCTTGAGGCAAAGATCCATCCTTGCCTCTGCTAGCTTTCGGTGGCTGTATCATTCCATGATTGCTTCTGTGGTCATATTATCTTCTCCTTGTAAGGATCATTGCAATTATGTCAAGCCCACCTCCATTATCCATGACAAGCTCCACATTGCACGATCCTTAATTTGATCACATGCACAACGTACATTTTGTCAAACAAGAAGACATATTCACTGGTTTCAGGGATCAGGACAAGGACAATTTTGAGGAGTGAGGTAGGATTATTCAGCTTATCACAGAGAACAACCATGAACAACTACCTCTTTTTAAACTAACTTTTTAAAGTGCACAACATTAATGTTTTGATGTGAATAATGTACTGAAATGATTACTAAGGAAATTTACATATCCCACATGTAGTTACCATTTTTGTATTCTTTGTGTGTGATAAAAGCCCCTGAAATCTACTCTTGTATCAAATTTCCAGCATAAAATACAGTATTATAAACTATAGTCACCATGCTGTACATTAGATCCTTATTGTTACCATACTATAAATCTTGCTGCTTCATCCCACTTAGCAATATTTACCCTTTAACAAACATCTCCCCATCCCCCAACTCCTTGCTCTTGTTAATCATGGCTCTACTCTTTATTTCTATTATTTGTCTTATTTTAGATCCCACATATATGTAAGGAAAATAATCAGAAAAATGAGAAAACAACCTACAGGTTAGGAGAAAATGTATGCAAACCATATTTAAGATAAGGAGTTAATATCTAAAACATATAGAGAATTCATGTAATTCAGTAGCAAATACATAAATAGTCTTAGTAAACAATAGGTGAAGATATGAATAGACATTTTTCACAAACCCTTATCTTTAATATAAATCCACAATGCAGGTTCATAATGCCAATCACCAATCACATCAAAAGGAAGCACAGGAAAAGCTTCAGTGGAATGACTGGAAATGAAAGATGACTGCTCATATCAAGAGCAGATTCTCCAAACTGGTTAGCAAATACAGTTGAAATGGGTGGATCCCCATCCTTAGTGATGCCTGAATGAGCATGTTTGAACATGACCAGGGAGAAATACTCTGCAGCTCCAATTTGATTATAAATGTTTGTAATTTTATTGGTGCAACAGACATACACACATCATTTGGTGTATTTCCCTCCATATACTCTCCCCCTTCCCCTTCTCTCTCCATATATGTTAGTAATATTGGTAGTAAAACCTTGTAAGGACATAACCTTATCTGAACTGTGTTCTTTCTTAATCCACACTAAAAGATCCAATGATATATGGTAGTTCAAGTCCTTGAAGATGAAAAAGAGATCTAAAAAATACATGTTCCCAGAAAGGCAGAGGCTCCCTCTGAAGAAAAGTTAATGAATATAAATCATTGGCAAGTTAGTAACACCAGGCTAAGGGGAAGAAGACCAGATGGAAGGGATGAGTAGATCAAACTGATACCAGAAAAGACAGCAGAAAAACAGAACAACTCTCTAAAATTGAAAGATGCATAAATGGCTCACAGAAGAGCAACCACAGACCATTGCACTCAGACAAAATTAAACCTCCCCCTCTGATGCCACAAAAAGTCCTTCTCTTTGTAAGAATGGAAACAAGTGGGAACCACACTAAAATAACACATAGAAATTATGAGAAATAAAAAGGTTAACAATGAGTAAGTTCCTAAATAATAATAATAAAGACTAGAAAAATTTGAAATTTTAACCAAATACTTACTTGACACTTTAAAATTGACATCTTATTTAACACATAAGAATAGTAAAAAAAAAAGTGATTTCAACAATATGGTTAGAAAAGGGGAAGATGTAAAATCAAACCTAACAATTCAGAAATTAATGTTTGTAAGTTTTAATTTATTTTAATGACAATAATTTTATATATTTATGGGTATAACGTGATGTTTTGACACACTTTTACATTGTGAAATGATAAAATCAGACTAATTATATATTCATCATTTGAAATATTTGTAGTAATAATATTTAAAATTCATTCTTTTAGCAATTTTGAAATATACATCACTTTTTAACTATAATCACCCCTGTATCATATAGGCAAACAATGCTACAAATACATGTTATATATACATGTATACAGTAATTGGGTTCCCAAAGAGGGGGATAGCATAAGGAACAGAGATTTTACTACTATCCATCCACCAGCCCTATTTCTATTACTACCAAAATAAAAATATTTGAAAAAAAGACATGTTGAAAGATTGTGAACTGGGGCTATTTTTGACTTACTGACTTGTACTGAATTTTAAAGATAGGGAAGTCAGGCATGGTGGTGTATGCCTGTAATCCCAGTACTTGGGAGATTGAGACAGGAGGATCACAGGTGCAAGGCCAGTCTCAGCAACTGGTTCAGTAGACTAAATCATGATCAACAAGTAAAGGAATTATTTAAAAAGTCACATAACTTCTAATGTGTATGTTTATAAACAAATACCTTGAATCCCTATAATTTGTATGAATAGTAATTTATTATCAATATGCTATCATTATTGCCTTGAGCTGGTTAAAGTTTTGCTTAGTTTTCTTAAATATTAATATTTAATTAGTACATTTGTAGGATTGTTACAAATTGTTGATTATTTGGTTTTAAAAATTTCTAGTTATTACAGTTGTGATCATTCATTGTGCCTTAATTCTTTGATATAATCAAATTCTAGGGCCATCTTAAGAACGCCACCATTATAGAAAGTTTTTAAATATTTACCTAAATTTGTATCAATAGTATGATAGAATCAGGATCCACACACAGTTATTCTGAAATATAGTCTATCTTAAAGTCATAATATATCGGTCTCAATATTAGACTCTGTTAAAATCATATCCTGGTAAATGAATTTTCTATAGTTGAATGAAAAGTCACAAAACATTTGTAAAATTAAGGGCAAGTACAAGACCAAGGGGCACAAGGAAAAATTTTTATCTGGATGGAGAGATGGAGAGTTAACCCTTCTTGATGAGGTTAGCATTTCAGGAGACACAGAAAGGCAGTAAAGCAGTCTGTATGTGCATACTGAACATGTAAAAACCAGTCCTTTTGTGGATAAACAAAGCCTGCCAAAAATCAAAAGATAGTAAATCACGGAGGAAGTTTGCCCTCTATGACTGGCATAAAAATCATTGTGAATAGCTAACAACTTGAAAATTTTACAATAAAAATATACAGAATCATGTAACCTATTTTGTAAGCTACATCCACAAAATAAAAGACTTCCTCGATAAGATCCCCAAAGCTCAGGAAATAAAAACTAGAATCAATAAATAGGATGGCGTTAAATTAAAAAAGCTTCTGTGCAGCAAAGGAAACAACCAAGAGTCTGAGGAGAAAGCCTAACGAATGGGAGAAAATCTTTGCCAGCTACTCCTCTGATAGAGGATTAATATCTAGAATTTATGCAAAGAACTTTTAATATTTAACACTAAAAAAAACAATAAAAAAATGGACAGTTGAGCCGGGCGTGGTGGTGCACGCTTGTAATCCCAGTACTTTGGGAGGCGGAGACCGGAGGAGGATCCGGGTTTGCGGCCAGCCTCAGCTCTCGCTCTCTCTCTCTCTCTCTCTCTCTCTCTCTCTCTACCTAGTGAGGCCTTCTGCAACTTCGTGAAACCCGGTTTCAAATTAAAGTATAAAAAAAATAGGGCCGGGGGTGTAGCGCAGAGGTAGAACGCCCCTGGGTTCAATACCCGGTACCGCAAAAAAAAAAAAAAAAAAAAAAAGGGACAGTTGAACTGAATAGACACATCTCCAAAGAGGAAATACAAATGGCCAGTAACTATGTGAAAAACTGTTCAACATCATTAGCAAAATAGATGCAAATCAAAATTACACTGCGATTCCATCTAACCCCAATTAGAATGACAATCATCAAGAATAAAAACAACAATAAATGCTGGCAAGGATGCGGGGAAATAGGAACTCTTATACACTGTTAGTGGGATTACAAATTAGTGCAGCCACTATGGAGATCAGTTAGGAGGTTCCTCAGAAGACTGGGGATGGAACCATCATAAGACCCCATACCACACCTGGGGATCTTTCCAAAGGAATTACAGTCAGAATACTATATTGATACATGTGTATCAATGTTTCTAGCAGCACAATTCATAACTGTGGCAAATTATAGAACCAGCCTAAATGCCCATCAATAGATGAATGGATTACAAAACTGTTGTCTGATACACACAATGGGATCTTACTCATCCATAAAGAACAAAATTATGTCATTTGCAGGAAAATCGATGGAATTGGAGAATATTATGCTAAATGAGATTAGTCAGTCTTGGAATGTGAAGGGTGGTGTGTTTTCTCTGATGTGGAAGCTAGGGAGAAATTGGAAAACAAAAGGAATTTCAGACAAATGAGACATAGCAGTAGAATAGTGAAAGGGGATTTGGGAAGGGAGGTGGGGAGGAGAGAAAGGAGATTTGATGAAGGAAACAGTTCAAATAATTCTATATTCTTATACGAAATTACCAGTACCAATCACAATAATATGTACGGGAAGGGGGAGGGCTCAGGGTGGGGTCCAGAGGGAAACACATCTTGTGCTGTGCGCATGTATCATTCTCAACCTCATTATGATGTATAATTACAACACACTAATAAAAGTATATTTATAAAAAAGAAACATGGAATTATAATAATACTGTGGAATTTCATGACAAAACATAAATGACATAGAAATAGATTTCAAAAAGGCAAGATTATAGTTAAAAATTTCCCTGGAAATTTTTAGATGCAGCCACACCAACACACACACTCCTCTTCCACCACTATGCTTAGAGTTTTACAAATCTCTAGCTTTCTACATATATCCTTTCCCACATTCTACCTTCTGTCTTTTAAAAATTCCTGCATATCTCTTATTTGGATTTACTCATAAATCAGTGTTTCACATTGCCCTCAAAAAGCCTAATGGTTCAAAGTTTGTTTCTATATTCTTTCAAACTTCTGCTCCTTCTAATAACTAAATACCTTACAATGCATAGTGAGTTTCAGCCCCCAAAGGTATAAAAGTTATATATAAATTAAAGATTAACATGTTTATCAGAAAGTGCTACAAGAAAGAGAAACAAATCCTGAATGAATTACAAACCATTTATAATGAACGTAGGGAAAAGGAGAGAACTGAAAAATATCAGAAGTCTAGAGAGTAGAGATTCTTCTTTAGAAAACTAGAAGATAACGGTCTCAATGAAATAGAAACACAAAGTCCAAAGTAGAATGGTGTATTTCCCACCAGATAGGATACAAAATGATATGGCCAACAGAAAAACACCTCCAGGAACCTAAAATCTCAGAAAGATTGCAGTCTGGGTTAGAGTAATAACTTGCACTCACCCCATTATTTTCTCATAGTGCATTAAGTCCCAGCTGCTGTAGATATTCCCCCAGGAAGAGTTTCTTCTCTGAAGCCCTCACCATAAATTGCAGGCCAGTCTCTGAGCTAAATGCTCTTCTCTAAGTCACTAACACTGATTTTCTTTACTACAACCATATACAGTAGGCTAATGAGTTAACAATAACAACAACAACATCATCTAGTTCTGCCTCTTCAGCACGAGCTTCACTTGGATTCATTCTCCTAAAAATGGATGGAGGAAAGGTATTATATTAGCAGTTGAAATAAAATTGTAAAGCCTTGTTTACTAGTTTATCTTGGAAATGCCTGTATGAACCTTTTCTCAGATTTGAGAGAAAATAATATATGAGAATGAAAAGGTAAAAACATTAGCTTTCAATCCAATCCTTCTTAGCAAAAATATTAGAAGCAAGCATCTTCTCACTAGGACATTATAGTTTAGCCTAATTTTCTCTTGCTTTTCCTTAAAGCTTAATAAAAATTTATTGTACACTTATACACTTGGATCAACAAAACATTTTGTACCATCATTGCTGCGAAGATTAAATACAAAAGATATAAACCTGTGTTAGGTTTCAGAATAAATAACTGTCTCTTGAATACCTATCTCCCAAAGATTATAATTATACAGCCTTTATGACTTCTTATTTTCAATACCCTGAGAGTTTAGAGGAAAGGAAAAATTCTCTTATGAGTTTGAAGAAAAAATTATGTTAATCTGTCAATATCTCTTAGCCTTCTTTCTTGTTGTTGCCCTTTTGTTCATTTCCTTTTACTTTTTTTCCCTTGTGCATGATTCTTCCCAGTAGTTTATGGCTGTGGCTCATTAATTTTTATTGCTCTATGCATTCTGTTGTGACTATATTACAATTTGTTCATTTATTCTAGTGTCAACGAACATTTTGGTTGTGTCCAATTTCAACCATTTTTAAATAATGATGCTGTGAATATTCCTTGGATTCCATATGCATACCTTTTTTTTTTGTAGGGTCTACACTTGGGATTAGAATAGCTAGGGTGTAGTATATGAATGCAGTCAACTTTTTCACAAACCAAACATTTGTTTTCAAACATTTTTTTCTGATTTGTACAATATCCAGTCTCATAGGCGAGTTTGAATAGATACACATCCTGGCCAACACTGACTGGGATTGTCAGACTTCATTGCTAGCCTGGTTACTAGAGAGGATGCAAATGACCTTTTCATATGTTTATTGGCCATTTAGACTTTACCATTTGTAAAGGTTTTGTTTATTCAGTTATCTTTTTTTAAACCTTGTTGATTTATGCAGTTCTTTTTTATTATTCTGTATATTCATCATTATTCAGCTTACCCTTTCACAACTTTTATGAGTTCCTGATTTTAATGAACATACAATACATAAATGCTTTCATTGGGTTAAGTGCTTTTATATTTCATTTTAGAAATCATGCCCTTCCTCAAGGTCATCATGATAATCTATATGATCTTTTAAAGGCTCTTATGTGTTTGACCTTCACATTTAGGTCTTCAAACCACCTGGAATAATTCTTTTAACTGTATGATATAGAAATCTAATTGTTGTAATTTTAATATGCATACCTAGATTTCCTAATACCAATTATTGAAAATTCTGTTATCTCACAATCTGGAAGGCCACATCTGTACATTCTCTACAAATACATTGTTCTATTGCTAGGTTCACTATTCTGTCTCATTTGTCATGTTATCAGTTCTTATTATAATAATCCATTTCCCTTCTGTAAGCCTTAATATATGGCAATTTTTGTTCTTTCCCATGTTCATTTTTAGTAGTATTTTGATTATGATGTATTGCATTCCCAGAAAATTTTAGAATCGGTTAAAAAGTTTGTTTTTTCTATTTTGAAATTGAAAAATTGTATGTGTGCATGTGTCCATGTGTGTTAATGCATAGCCAATAGTTCAGAGCATGTATAATTTCTTAATTCTGAAATTTATATTTAGCTGTTTTGGATATATTTATGCATGCAATTATCTAACCTATGATTATTAATATTTTCTGTTTTCTTTATGCTTATTCTAATTCTGAACTTTCTTCTCGGTGAGATTTTGGGATTATCTTACAAATGCTATTTTTTCTTAGCTAATAGGAAACATGATGCTTGTGTATCTATTTAGAGTTGGTAGGCAATGGAATAGAATACTTACCTGAGTATTTGACTTTGACTCATGAACTAAATAACGCATAATTAGAGAAAGTTTACTTGCAATCTTGGCTGTTCTTCATACTGTTGTTCCAGAAGATCCCAAGGAGGCTCGATATTCCTGAGTTGGGTCAGGATGCTAGTTGGTGCCTGTGGAAATCTTCATTCAGAGAAGCACATCACAGCCCTCAAGTTTTTGGAGGAGGCTAAGGATTATTCTTCCTGGGAAAAAAATATTCTCAGTGTCCAAAGATTGTGCAGCAAGATTCCTTTAACAAATGAAAGTGGTATAAATAAAGAAGAGAAGCAGAGACTCCAATGGAGTGATGGAGGGGGTTTAGGAGAGGAAGGAGGGAGGATAGAGACGTAAATAAGATAACAGTTGAAATAATGCTATGCATATATATTAAATTACCAATGCCAATCTCAAAGAAATGTTCATGGAAGGAGAACGACTGGAGGGAAACACACCAAGAGTTGTTTGCATATATATCCCTAATACTCTAGACTTCAGTATGATGTATAATTACAATGCACCAATAAAAATATAAAAAAGGAAAGACTGTATATTCCAAATTCACTAATATATTTATTGGCCATTTAGATTTTACCATAAATATGGACTCTTGGAGACCTAAATGTGGACTCTTGGAGAGATTATATTGAGAAGTCAACTCAGGGAATTAAATCCTAGCCTGATTTATAGTTTATTTTTGCTCATGGACCAGCCCCAGCTTAAAAGTAGAATGAGATTCTGTTTTACCCACACATTCAAAGATGGAACTAAAAGTTAGTAAGAAGATGAATCCCTCAAATGTATAAGAAGAATATACCAGGAGGCACTTTTTTTTAAAGAAAGAAGTATGAGAGATTTAAATTTGCAGTGGTTTATGGGCCATGATCAACTACATGGCAAAAAGATAAGAGAAATTTAAAAAGTGGTTGGACCCTGGCGTGGTGGCATATACCTGTAATTCCAGGACTTGGAAAGCTGAGACAGGAGGATTGCAGGTTTTCAGTCAGTCTCTGCAACTTAGTGAGACCCTGTTTCAAAATAAAACATAAAAGGGGATGGGGGTGGCAGAATGTCCCTGGGTTCAACTCCTAGTACCAAAAATCAAAAAAAGATTGGTGGGTTCCTTAAAAATGGCCTGGGGAAGATATATATATGTATGAAAATTTCACAGTGAATATTGAGTTAGAACATATTTTTATACATGAATATTCATAATATAGTGTTTCCTGCAGAGGACACTCACAGTAATAATGTGAGAAAGAGCTTACTCATCCTGTTCAGCTTCTTTTACTAATTACCACAAAGCCTGATCAATAGGCTCACAAGGTGGCTGGGACACAGACAATCCCAGCATCAAACAACATACATGTGGCCTCACCAAGGTTGGTACCTGGAATGACACCACTTCCCCCAAGAATTAGGAAGTCACCCAGTGGGCGTCTATTTTGACTCCCTCTTCTTTTCTAAGTAGGGGACGACGACTTCTTCTTCTTCTTCTTCTTCTTCTTCTTCTTCTTCTTCTTTCTCCCTCTCCTTCTCCTTCCTCCTCCTCCATCTTCTTCTTCTTCCTCTATCTATCATCTATCTATCATCATCATCATCATCATCATCATCATCAATCATCATCATCTATCATCTCTATCTCTCTATCTCTCTTCTTTGTGTGTGTGATACTGGGGATTGAACTCAGGGGCATTCTACCTCTGAGCTACATCTCCAGCCCATTTTTATTTTTTATTTTGAAACAGGGTCTCACTAAATTGCAGAGGGCCTCACTATGGTGCTGAGGCTGGCTGCAAACCTGTAATCCTCCTGTCTCAGCCTCCCAAGTACTGGGATTACAGGCATGTGCCACCACGCCTAGCTTCAGGAGACTGGCTCTTCATCTGTATAAAAGTTATGCTAAAACCAGGCGTGGTGGCACACACTCGTAATCCCAGTATTTGGGAGGCTGAGACAGGCGGATCTGGGTTCATGGCCAGCCTCAGCTACTTAGTGAGGCCCTCCGCAACTTAGTGAGACCCTGTTTCAAATTAAAGAATAAAAAATAGGGCGAGGTATAGCTCAGAGGTAGAATGCCCCTGGGTTCAATCCCCAGTAAGGCAAAAACAAAAAAAGAAAAAAGTTATGCTAAATATGGGTGTATCTCCTCTGGCCACAGTACTTCTCCAGGCACTAGTAGTTATGGGTTTACTGAATGTGCCATTCGCTTTTATGAAATCACACATAATATTATTTTGAATAAATTATTCATTTTATAACAACTACATTAACATTAATAACAGAGTGGCTCATGTCCAGGGAATTTGTTTTAACATAGCTTTCTCAGTCAGAATATACTTTTCTTATAAAGTTGAAATGACCTTTTGCAGATTTAGTAAAGCTATCACTACAAGCTCTGAATACATTGTCCTACAGTATGTGGTATAAGAAAACATCTATTTATATGTTCTGAAATAAGTGATTATGTTGGATTAGAGCATGCTTTACCTGGATAATACCAGAGATTATTTCTCCCAATAGCAATGAGATTCACAAGAGATATTTCCTAAGACTCCACTCACAATTTTTTCTACTACTGGAAGTTTGTGCTTTTTTTGGTATAGAAACATGATCAATCAGAGAGCATAACACTGGTTCCATGCAGTTAGCATCTCATTTTGGATCCCTATACCATTGAACCAACCAGAAAACACAGTATTTACTGTATTGTGTGACATGCTTAACCCTGATCATCAAGAAGTTTTGTACAAGGTTCTTGAGAGAAACTGAACCAATATTAGATGTAAGTGGAGGCTTCTTACAGGCTCAGATCCCATATGGTCATAGAAACCAAGAAATCCCACAGTCTTCTGTCTGCAAGCTGGAGAATCAAGAACACTGGTGGTATAATTCAGTCAGAATTCAAGGGCCTGAGAATCAGGGGGACAATGTTGTAAATCTACCCTGAGTTTAAAGTTCTAAGAAGTAGGAGTGTTGATGTCAAAGGACAGGAGACAATGGTTGCCTCTGCTCCAGCTGAGAAAACAAATTCACTTGTCCACAGCCATGTTGTTCCATTTGATCCCTCAATGGATCAATGATACCTATCAACATTGGCAAGAGCAGATCTTCTTTACTGAGGCTACTGATTCAATGCAAGTCCCTTAGTGAAACACTCTTACAGACATACTCAGAAATAATGTTTTACCATGGCTCTGGATAGCTCTTAACCCAGTCAAGTTACATATAAAATTAATCATCCTTTGCAGGGAGAAGGGAATAAGTTTGTAACATGGGACACTCAAGTGAATTTCTCAATTAAATCATAACCTGTAGTAAGAGAAGGAAAGCAGAAGCAGTAAGGACTCAAAGTATTAAATATTGAAGCTTGAGGTGTTGAAATGCTTGCTGAGGGAAAAGGAACCCCAGAATACATGGAATAAGAACAGTATAGCTATCAATTTCAGCCTTGTGAATTGAAATGACTTTAGTAACTGAATATATTTGCCTTTTTTTCAAATGCATCTGTATTTACATTATAGCTCTATCCCCCTATGACTTTTTCCTAATGTGGTGCCTATGAATATTTTCCTCTTTTCCATATTATAAATACAGACTTTACTCTTTCTTTTCCCTAAAACTTCATCTGTAGTATATTTCTAATAGTTGACTTTTAGTGGTCTCCTGTTACAGAAAATCAACACAGAATTTTTAGATAATATATCTAACTTTGAGATGAATAGTGTGACTGATGGTTCACTGAGTATCCTCGTTGGCTTCATCTTATAGCACAGGTGGACATTTATTATGTATAGAAAGCTATGAATAGAATTTGAGTAGCCAAGGCAATGTGGAATGATGGATATGTGAATTGACACATATAACATTTCTTTTATCTTGCATTTCTAAGGTTGCAAAGTCAAGTATTGCATTTCTAAGATACCCTTCAAGCTAGAGGACTGAATGCAAATTAATCATTATATTTATAACTGAGGTAAATCCATATTTCTGAAGTATTGTATTCTGAACAGATAAAGTGGCTCTAACAGAAATGTGTATTGGCAGAAACTGGATTCCATGTCTTAATGTCTGATTACCAGTCTCATGTTCCAAGGAAATAATGTCCTCAGAGGCACTGCTAAAGAAGCAAAAGCTAAACTGTGGATGACAGAAGGAGTGTCCTGGTTTCTTGTTTCTAGTTGTAAAGGTAATAAATTAAGGTCAAAACTTACCAGTAGCCCAGCATGGTGATGCACGCCTATCTTCCAAGCTACTTGGGAGATCAAGGCAGGAGGATTGCAAGTTTGAGGCCAGCCTGAGTAAATTAGCAAGACCCTGTCTCAAAAAAAAGGGGGAGTAAGAATGTAGTTTAGTGGTAAAGCACCCCTGGGTTTAATCTGCAATACCAAAAAACAAGCAAAATCAAAAAATAATAACCTAGTCATAGCTACATGAGTTTAAGCTCACTAGCCCATCCATGAATTACCTTTATGTCCTACACAGAATGCTAACTAATTTTGATTATTATTTTTGTTATCTTATAAAAATGCATATGCATGTTCAGAATTTCTTTAGAAATTGCATGTGAAACTTTTTGTATGTCCTGAATATAGTTTTTAAGTATATTGATACTACCATAACATGTTCTGTAGAAGTCAAGAAAGGCTAGTTTATGTTGTAATTGAAAACAACTGTTATAGTTAGATATAGAATGTCTCCTAAAGAACTAATTTATTAATGTTCAGGATTGATACATTTAAGTCATGAGGGATGTAATCTCATCCATTGCAGTGGATTTACCTGGGTACAATGGCTTTATCTGGGTGGTAACCTAGGCTGATGGGGCATGACTGGAGAAAGTAGGCCCCTGGGAGTGTGGTCTTAGGGACCATGCTGGTGCCTGTGAATCCCCTTGTTTGCTGGCTTGCTCTCTGCTTCTGGCCTCTGTGATGTGGGGAGCAGAACACATGTGTGCTCCATTTCTCTTCGCTTCCTACCACCATGCCCTGAGCTTCAGACCCTGGTCTCACATAGACTGAGCACTGAGATCTCAATAAAAACTGTGAACAAATAAATCTTCCTTCCTCTTAGTTGTATGGTTAGTTGCTTGGACTGGAATGCTGACTGAGACAATGACCATGACTTTCACCTCTAGCCATGTTTAGCAGCAGGGCAAGATTTATTGCCTTGTCTGAAATAACTAAAACCCCGATCAAAATATTCAAAACAATGGCTCTTAAGACATTGCACATCAGACAATAAAGAGCAGTGATTTCTAATAATTGGAAAATAAAATGAATCCTACTAATTCCCCAGTTTACTGCCTGAAGATCTTTCCAGGCCGTGGCTCAGGGTTCAGGCAACATGAACCCAAGTGGAGCCAGAAAGTACCTTAGTTGAAAAGATAGAGCTAGGTTTCCATGCAGGATAAAATGTCAGAATAATATCAGATAGAAGATTTTTGTATAGTGAAGCACTTTAGACATCTTTAGAGAATTCCTTCAAGTATTCAATTGTACATGCATTGGGGAAAACTACTTAAGGACATGGAAGTAACAACTGAGAGTTAGAAATCCTCTGGAGCTCACAAAGTGTCACCAATGTTGCCTGTTATAACCAAAATGGGAAATCTAACAATCCGTAAGGCAGCAGGTAGGCCACTCAGAATGTATTATGTCAGCAATAGGAAAAAACTAACCCTAGACTAAATGCACTTACCCTTCTGCCTAGCAAATTATTAAAAACAGATTGGAAAGGAACACATCATTTTCAAGATGCAATGACATCTCAGAACTAGGTTTAAGAATATCTATAGATATTCCACCCAGGAATATAAAATTACCTAATACTCATGTATTATGAGATCCCAGAAGGTAAAATTGACAGTGTCTGGCATTTAATCATACACAAATAACAGGAAACTGTTAGGGGTAGGTGGGAAAGGTGTTACTTATCTTAATTTTGGTGATAATTTTATTTGCATACATATATAAAATCCTCAGATTATACACTTTTAGTACAGTTTATTGTGTTAATTGTACATCAATAAAGCTGTACTTTTTAAAACATTGTCAAACTTTACTTCCTTTAGACAATAAAATGTATTTCTTGAATAAGCTGCACACAAAGTTTCCTCAACTTATGATAGGGTTACATCATAAAACACCCTTCGTAAATTGAAAATATATCATGAGTTGAAAAATTCATTTAATACACCTAATCTACTGAAGCATCATAGCTTAGTGATACCATGTACTATCGAGTATCAGTTGTTTCCCCTTGTTATCACAAGGCCATCTGGGATCTGCTGCCATTACCATTGCGTAGTATCATGACGGTGGCACACCACATATCTCTAGCCCAAGGAAAGATCACACTGTAAAATTCTAAGTGCGGTTGCCATTGCATGTGCGTCATTTTACACAATCATAAAGTCACAATCATTAGGACACACCATTGTTATTTGGGGACCATTTGTTATCTACTAACGGCCCACAAGAGGAGAAGTGCAGCGATGCAGCGACATGTGCAGTGTGCCTTG
>PVJS01047757.1:0-15331 GCA_004027185.1 Glis glis
CTTGCTTTGAGGCCTTTCATCATTCTGAAGATCAAAATTCGGAATTCTCCGTCTTGCATTTCCTGCAGATCAGAGTCAGTGATCTCACTTGTTGATGCTTTGTGGATGTTTCCTGTTTCCTCACTGTTCTTCATTCTTGCATTTTCGGTGTTTTCCATTTTGTGTTTCTGTTGCCTTCGCATCATTTTCCTTTCTGTGTTTTATGCTTTATTTTGAGACCGGGTTTCACGAAGTTGCGGAGGGCCTCAGGTATAGAGGACTGTGAGGTGGGGGAACCCGGAAGGCTTGTTTCAGGCCGTCTCTTCACTCAGTCTGCACACCGCGGGCCTCAGAGTGCTCTGCCTACACGCCAGGCGCGGCCTCCACCTGCAGCCCTGCATCACGCCTAAGCTCAGGCTGCAGCCATTGCTCACCTGTCTAATCTCTTAAGTATTCTGTTATTAGTAAATATGATTATTTCAAAGTACTTTATAATTTGAATAAAACAGCCAAGCGGCATCTTGCTTATCAAGATTTTAATGTCAGAGTTAGATGCATCCTTAGAGAGATGCCAGGTTTTAATCTACTGCAGGTCTTCTCAGTGGCCATTCAATCTTGACATAAATATTTTCAATAGACATAAAACATGTAAAACATAAAGAAACGATATGAAAAAGAGAGTAGTTGCTCTTATACGTACTTCCTAGACCAATAAATACAACCATAATATGTACCCTTAGATCTGCTCTCTATATCTTTTTCCTATTATATCATCTTCCCATCCTCCAAATGTGTATACTTCCTTCATGGCATAGAATGGTTTAGAAATAAAATCCCCTCCCCGGTCCACAAGGCTTGGTTGTAATCTCAGCCTTGGTTGTTGTCTGGGTGGTGGCTTGGGCTGGTAGGGTGTGGGTGTGGCCTTGGGGATTATATATGGCTCCCCCGCCCCTCACTCCTTCTTTCTGTTTCCAGCTTCCATGATGTGAGAGTGAAGCCTTCACTCTCTGTCTCTCTCTCTCTCTCTCTGCTTCCCACCACCATGCCTTGAGATCCTAGGTCCCCGACCTCATGTGGACTGAACCCCAAAACTCCAAGGAAAACCATGACCAAATAAACCTTCCTTCCTCTAAGTTATGTAGTCAGTCTTTGGATTATAGCCATGAGAATGCTAAGACACTATAATAATTACATCAATTTCCTTCATGTCCATCTTAATTTATTTAAATTCAAAGAGATCTCTATTACTTTAAGCGACCAGCTTCAACCTTTTAAGTGTCTGATCTAAATCTCTTTTTCATAATAACCTCAAATTTATCTTCTAATTCCTGCTAAGATTTGCTCTAGTGTGCCGTAAATACACAAATTTAGACTATTCTATTTCCAGTAGTAAAAACTTTCAAGTAATTGAGGGGCTATCACAAAGTTCCAATATTTTTCTCTACAGGTTATAGTTGTAATTAGTTTAACCTATATCTTCTCAAATTAAAGCCCCCCAACAATTGTTATGAAAAACCAGCCACAATCCTATTTAAAAGTACCTATTTGTGGACCTTAGTCCAAATCCACTGATAGAAAAATAAAACCTAAATGTGGAATAGAGTCATCAACTTTTTAAAATCCATCTTCCTAGGTAATTATAATGCATGCTCACTTTTTTAAAAATTCCATGATCACAAGGTGTAGTGGCACAGACCTTTAATCCCAGTACTTGGGAGACTGAGACAGGAGGATCACAGGTTTGAGGTCAGCCTCAATAACTTAGTGAAACCTCTTCACAACAAAAAATACAATAGAGCTGGGTGTAGCTCAGAGGTAAAACACTGCTGTATTCAATCCCCAGTACCACACACACACACACACACACACACACACACACACACACAAATTCCATGGGGGGGGGAAATTTGAATTGTAATAAGGATACCAGGGATAAAAATAAAATCCATTTAGGAACCTAACTTATGGTCTTATTAACTTACATATATTTTCTCCCAATGATCTTCTCTTCTCCTCCTACCAAATTTCCTTGACTTTTATAATATGTTTCTCAGATGACAAATAACTGAGAAAATGTGAACAGTGAAGATTGTGTTGACATGGTCAAGGTTTGTAGAACAAACTTTTTTGAAATCCTTTAAATTGTTCCATTTCATTCCTATGTATCCATCTAAAGTGTTTCCTCATAAACACATACTGAAAAAAAAGTCAAAGTAAATAAAGTGTATGTGGAGGAATTCTATGTTGACTTAGATGGAAGTGGAACCCATATTGCTCTGTTTTTCATTCTCATTCACGGGTATTTTTTGCTTGGAATAGAAATGTTTAACAACTGATAATATTATCAGTAATATAACTGGTCATAATAGTGATATGATTACCCACAATCCCCTGCCTAATATCTCTCTTCAGAAAGAGTCAAATAAGCCAGGCATGGTGGCGCACGCTTGTAATCCCAGTACTTGGGAGACTGAGACTGGAGGATCCGGGTTCATGGTCAGCCTCAGCTACTTAGTGATGCCTCCGCAACTTAGTGAGACCCTGTCTCAAAAAAAAAAAAATAAAAAGTAGGGCTGGGGGTGTAGCCTGGAGGTAGAATGCCCCTGGGTTCAATCCCTGGTACCACAAAAAAGAAAAAAGAGTCAAATAAGGGGAATACATTAAACCAAAAGAGTATAGTGTCAAAAAATAAATAAATAAATGTTGGGAGTGTCTGAGCAAGGAGAACTGAAGTTTCAATGCTATTGAAAAATCAAATAACACAAAGAAATTTAAAAGACCATTGAGTCTATGGATAGAGACAATACAAATGCCTTCTTTAATAGATGTGTTCAGATAGTAAAGAAGTATGTAACCACTTTAGAAAAGATTGTGGGATCTGAGCATACACAACCCATTAAAAGAGGTGATATACAATCCCAGTTCACTTATTTAGAGATGCTGATGGTCCCAGCAACTCTAATATATTTGATATTTTAAATTCAACAGCTTATGGGTTTAAAATAAAATATATTTATACATTTTCATGTAATCATTATATTATTTTAATAAAAATGTGATGTTATCATTTGTGTAACCAAGACAGGGTAGACTGCCAAAAGAAAAAAAATAGAAAAAAAAGATCTAAAAAGATTGAGGCATCCACATGTGCCCGAGCATGAACACAAATACATCCACATAAATTCACTATTCCCTATTTAACCATTTAACCTGAACTATTTTGACTGTTAGGTTGGATGTCAGTCCGTCTAAGGATCATGAGATCTCTTTTGCAGATGTTGTATAGGTGGTTAATCATTTCACTTTGACAAGTAAGAGGTTTTTTTTTTTTCTCTCCTGTTTCTTTGTTTTTAGCCTTGTGCAAAAACAGCAAAACAAATGAAGATTCTGATTTTAACACTTTGCTAGATGTTTGTTGAAAAATCCCTCTGGTTCTTATTCCAGAGAAGGGACTTTCTAAGAATAAATGACAAGAACAGTTTCAACTCTGCTACTAAATGCAGGAAAAATGTCCATAAAAGAGAGAAAGAGAGAGAGAGAGAGAGAGAGACAGAGAGAGAGAGAGAGACAGAGAGAGAGAGAGGAGAATAGAAACAGAAGCAAAAGAATTCAAAACGTTCAATTTTTATTATTTATATTAAAATTTGCATATTGTTGTTATTGTTTCTAGAATATCCCCAAATTTAGGCCATGATCATACAAAGCAGGAAGAAAATTTCTTTATAGAGATTAACAAGTTTGCAATTTGTTAATTCACTCATTCCATTTTCTTTTCTTATTTATATTTTATATTTCTTCTTTATGAAACAATTTCTCTTATTTTCAATAGTGGAATCTAATAATAGTCTGGCTGAGCTGGAGGGTACAAACTGCAATCAATTTATTTCTGCTTATTAACTTTGCAATGCCTTGGTGTAAACAATGCTTATATTTGTTTATATACTTATGTTGAAAAAGTTGAAGCAGAAAATAAGGAAATGTAATACCAAATCCCTAAGTATTCTTTGAAAAGTTCTTATTAAATTAATGCAAATTAAACACAAGCAATAATCATTTTTAAATATAATATAATTGTTTATGTCTCTTAAAATTGAAAATGAATCAGTATTCTCCCTTTAGGAAAGTTTCCAAAGACAGGCTTTTCTTTAAGATAACTTAAACATTTTTATAAACCCCATGATGAGAGCCTGTTAGAATTAGCCCTTTAAGCTAAAAAAGAGAAGTCAGAAAAGGACCATCACTTGGTAGTATGCCATCAGTACCCCCACAATGAAAAACAGCCACTAGCGAGAACCCTGGTAAATCCCAAGTTTGTTACACCGATGTGCATATAGTTGATGGACCCTATGCAGTCTGTGAGTGAAAAAATAAAACTAAGGATTCATCTTCTTTCTGATGTTTAAACTACATGGTAAATGCTGATGGCAATAACTGAGATTCTGAAGACCTGGAGTGGCACTATTTGACATAGAGCAGGGAGTCAAGGTTTCTCTTTGGGCACTTGGAGTTTCAGATGCCTTTTAGAGATCCACATGGAAATGTGAAGTACACTGTCAAGTATTCACATCTGGAACGCAATGAGTCAACACTGGGAGGAAAAGGTCAGGATTAGCATGTCACAGATGCTACTGAGTCAGGAAGCTGGATGAGATCACCTGAAAATGCAGGACTGACCACTAGATCAGAAGCAGGGACAAAGCAAAGAACCATGGGTGTAAATGGGCAGATTGTTGTAAATGCTACAGAAGAAGAGGGGCCAAAAGGACTATAGAGACGGGACCACTAGACATGAAAAGAGAGAGGACATTGCACCCTGGAGAGAAGAAGGTTCAGGGGGACAGACCAGGACAGACACTACACGGAAAGGGCTACGGATGTCTTGAGAACAGAGATGGTGACTCTAGTAATCATCTGGTGACCTCAATATCAGTGGTCACTGTATACATGTACAACTGAATTTGAACTATCTTAAAATAATTTGTTGAGTCTTTTACATTAGCCATTATCTTAAAAGTTAGACACAATTTCTAAAATAAACAGAGCTGACAGTGACTCATTTTCCTACGATTTGCCTCTTTTCCCATAAAATTAAGTAGAAAAAATAGAGAAATATGGGTCCTGTCATTTCACTGAATAATTTATTAATTTACTTTCACTGTGGCATATTTTAGAAATTGTGTCTAAGGTTTGAAAATGTACTTTACTTCTGGTCTGTATAGATAAAAATAGTTTAATGCTGTATTGCTTTAAGTATATCAAGTATGCAAAGTAAAAATGTGCAATAGAAACCAATCTAAAACAGGGCAGAAAATCAATACCTAAGGGTCATTAGTTGTGATGGAGATTTGAGATGGCAATATGGAACAAAATAAAACTAAAGTAATATTTGTATAGTGATACCAGATTTGGGGGGTGGTTATTACAACTTTATTCCTTTTACAGTAAAAGTGGACAGTTGTTCATATAGAAGAATCTAGATCTGAGAGAAGCCCAAACCTATTTTTTAATAAAAAGTAAAAACAACCAAACAGGGATCAAAACAAACAAAACAAAAACTAAAGACAATCCTAAAAATTCCACCAAATCCAGGACTCTTGATATGTAATATTCTCTTCTTATTTGTGTGTATGTGTGTTACTGGGGGTTGAACCCAAGGACATTCTACCTTTGAGCTACACCCCCAGCCCTAGTTTACTCTTTTATTTTGAAACAAGGTCTCACTAAGTTCTGGAGGGACTCACTAAGTTACTGAGGCTGGCCATGAACCTGTGATCCTCCTGTCTCAGCCTCCCAAGTATTGGAATTACAAGCATGCACCACAATGCCCAACTGAGATGTAATATTCTTCTTCATATAGAGAAAGCAGATTACAAAGAGTTTGCAATACTAGCAATGTAGGGTGACATTAGCAAATGGATATGCAAAAATGCTCTTTAGTCAGTTGTGTTACTAATCATCTGCCATCTGAAACATTCATATTTTCATATATTTAAATAACAACTTTTATTAAAAAGGGATATGCTAGTTAAATTTACAAGAATATTGCAGACTTGCATAGCCATCTCTGATAACTAAAAATAAGATTTAAAATCAACTACTAAAGGGTGGTGTATGAGTTTCAAAGTTGTTAAAACTCTGCAAGACAAGCTAGATTTTGCTTATTTTACTTTTTAGATGTGATATTGTAGTATGCTTCAAGGGCTTCCATAACTAAGTACCACAGTTGGGGTGGCTTAAACAGCAGAAATTAATTGTCTCACAGTTCTGGGGTTAGCAGTATAATATCAAGGCAGAGTTGATCACTTCTGAGAACTACGAGAGACAATCAGTCCATGCCTCTGCCCTGGATGCCGGTGATTTGCTGGCATTCTTTGGTGAGTAGAGGATGACTCCAAAATCTGCCTTCAGTTCACATGGCATTCTTCCTCTGTGATTGTCTGTGCCCAAGTCTCTCCCTTTAATAGAATCATTCCTCATATTGGATTAGAGTCCACCCTAATGATTTAATTTTAATTTGATTATCTCTGTAAAGACCATATCTCCATATAATATCTATTCCTGAGATACTAGGAATTAGGATTTCAACATTCAAATTTTGGGGTAGAGAGACTTAAACACACATACCTTTTGGCTCCCCCAAATTCATGTCCTTCTCACATGCCAAATACACGTGTTATAATATACTTAATAAGCAGCTCATTCTGATAACTCTACATTTAAAATCTCATTTAAATAAAAATCATGTGGGTGAGACTTCAGGTATGACATATGCTGAGGAAAACTGCCTCTCCATCTGTGAACCTGTGAACCAAACAAGTTATCTCTTTCCAAGATACAGTGGTGGTATAGGAATAGGGTAGACATTTTCACATCAAAAATAAAAATAAAATCAGAAGAAAAAAGTAAGAATCATGAGTCCCAAGCCAAGTCCACAACCAGGCAGGGTGAATTCAATTATATTTTAAGGCTTGGAAGTAATCTACTTTGGAGTGACAATGCTTAGTCTCCTGGACTCATTGGAAAGTCATACCAGCCATTTAGGACCTAGACTATGCCCTCTACTGCCCTGTACCCCTTCCTGGGGATGTACCTGCTCCCTAAGCCTTGTACAGAATCCTGCCTCTGGACCCCAAGAAGGTGCCCCTGCTCCCTGGCTATAATCCATGCTCAATCCCCAAAATCATGTTTCCTTCTGTGGCTCTGCCCTCAAAGTCAGTCTTCCTTCATTTTATTCAGTCTCTGTCTGTATCTTTTAATCTAGGTGGCAGTGTTTCTGCCAGTAAGAAATTATTAAAAATATCATTGGTCTCCCATGCAATTTAAAGAAGTCCAATACATCATTTTTTTTTTTTTTTTTGCTGTACCGGGGATTGAACCCAGGGGCGTTCTACCTCCGCACCACACCCCCGGCCCTATTTTTTATACTTTATTTTGAAACCGGGTCTCACGAAGTTGCGGAGGGCCTCACTAAGTAGAGAGAGAGAGACAGGGAGAGAGAGAGAGAGAAAGAAAGAGAGAGAGAGAGAACTGAGGCTGGCCGCGAACCCAGATCCTCCAGTCTCCGCCTCCCAAAGTACTGGGATTATAAGTGTGCGCCACCACGCCCTGCCTTCCAATACATCTTAAAAGAGAATTCTACACAGATCAGATCTTTAATGAATAAATACATCATCAATCATGGGTTCTGCTGAAGTGGTTGATTGGATTTATACATAGTACACCTAACTTTGCTAGCAGACAGTTGTCCAGCTATACATAGTCCTATTTCAACTATTTCAAGAATATACTATTGTGGGCTGGGTATGGTAACACACACCTGTAATCCCAATAGTTGGGAGGCAGAGACAGGAGGATTGCAGGTTCGCTGCCAGCCTCAGGAACTTAGTGTGGCACTCTGAAACTTAGTGAGACCCTGTTTCAAAAAATATAAATAAATAAGGGGGTGACTGGGGTGTAACTGAGAAGTAGAAAGGCCCTGGGTTCAATCCCCAGAACCAAAAGAAAAAAAAAGTATGCTATCTTAATAAATTGAAATTTTTCAAATCATCATACTGGTTTTCTTTGGATTGATCAAATTCTTTTCCAATTTACTTTTCTCTGCTTTCATTTTACTGAAGGCAAAACCACTCCATGCCTTCAACCTTTGCTTAGAATTCATCTCATGTAAGTATTTAAGTTCATTACTTACCAGTTCTAGTTTCTATCCAACACAACACAATTCTAAGTCCTCCATCAATTTATATTGAGAATCACATTCCCTACAGCTTCCAACTATAATTCCTTCTGAGATCTCATCCGAATCATCTTTATCATTCATCTTCCTAGCAACATTCTGTTCATGACAATATGCATATTCTCTAAGATGATGAAAGTTTTTTCTGTAGTTTTCTTTTCTTTTGGAGCCATCATTAGAATCACCTTTAATGTCCATATTTGTACCCACAGTCTCCTTGAGATTGTGTGAAGCAGTCTAGACTTTTTTAAATCATGCATCTCAAAAATCTCCCAGCCACTACTTGTTACCCACTTCCAAAATTAACTTCCGGATTTTGACATATTTATTATAGCAGCATCATACTTTCAGTCTGAATCAGTTTTCTAGGGATGACTTAACAAAGTACTACAAACAGGTGACTTAAACAACAGAAATTCATTACCCCATAGTCTGGAAGTCCAGATCAAGTTATTAAGGGAGTTGATTTCTCCTGAGGACTATGAAGAAGAGTGTTCCATGCTTCTCCCATACCTTTTGGAAGTTTGTGGGAAATCTTTGGGGTTTGTTGGAATGAAGAGAAAGACCAATCTCTGCCTTCATTTTCCCATGGTGTTTTTCCTGTGTGTACGTCTGTGTCAAAATTCCCCTTTGCACAAGGACACCAGTCATGTTAGATTACAGCCCATGTTAAGGACCTAATTTTGATTGAATTTTACTAAAATACCACTTGGTCCTATCCATGAGATTAAATAGTCAACTAAATTTAAGGGAGGTAAAAGTTTTTCTATGAACATTTTTTCTTGTTATAACTGAGTTATCCTTTCATCTTATGTGGACTCCTCAAATCATTGGCTTCCTCTCCCTCCATCAGAATGGAAAGCCATGAAGAAGGACAAAATTACGCCATTTGCAAGAAAATGGATCGAACTAGAGAATATTATGCTGAGTGAGATCAGCCAGTCTCTGAAAGTCAAGGTTTGTATGTTTTCTCTCCTATAAGAAAGCTAGAATGAAATAGGAAGCATCCTTCAAGTGAGGAGAGAAACTGGTAGAATACTAGAAGGGGGTTGGTGGAAGGGGGTGGAGAAAGGAAAAAACAAGGCTTAAGGAAGGAAACAGTTCAACTGAATTTATGTCCACACCAATCTCACAAACATGTATGTGGAGGGAGGAACAGGGAGTAGGGTGAGATTGGAAGGGAAATATACTAAGGGATGTGTGTACGTATTTATGTATCACTTTGACTCTTACTGTGAGGTATAATTATAATGTACCAATAAAAGTCTAAAAAGGACACCTTGGATGGAAATTCTGCCTCTGCGTATATTTACCTGTTCTAGAGGTCTTCCGCTTGTTTCTTGCAATCTGATTTTTCACAAATAATTCAAATATCTAATATAATAACAGAACCAAAATTTAATTTTCAAATTCTGCTGCATTGTTGTCAGTAGTGTTTGTTATTTTAGTGGTCTCCTTCAGTGACTGATGATATTGTACTATCTTTATTTTCTACATCCTCCCTTCAGTTCACTGTATACATCTCATATGTTCTCTCTCATTTATTTTTTACTCTCTTCTTTTTAGCCCTGTCAAGTTCCCCGTAATTTGTACCAAATAAACCCCTTGCTGCAATTGCTTTCTAAACTTCAATTTATATTTCAATCTTTAGGCTCCAATAATTCAAAGGATTGGCTGGGTGTCTGTCACAGCACGGCCTGCAAGCTGTCCTCTGTTACCAACTTCCCTATAACAAATCTTCCTCCTGACCTTGCTTTTACTACTGATGTCACCCAGTTTGACCTGGAAGTCAGGTCGACTCTTCCATTCCTCTTACTCGATAACTGATATGTCATCAAGAATATCAACCCTTAAGAAAAAGTGAGACGCAATTTAGAAGAGAAACAAAAGAGTTTATTTGGGTTTATTAGAGTAGCGACCCAGAAATACAGATTCAAGCAAACTTGAGTACATGCTCTGTACTCAAGAGAAGATTCCAAAGATGTTTAAAGGCAAAAACAAGTGGGGAAGAAAATCATATCAGATTTCAAAGAAATTTAAAGGCAAAAACACAAGTCAGGAGGAGAATCCTATCAGTTGTTTGTCATGAATTTAGATGGGTATAGGTAGAGTAGGAAGATATCTCTTTTTGTTTGTTTGTCAAATATATTTTTATTGGTGTATTGCAATCTTACATCATAAAGAAGTTCGGAATGATAGGGATATTCATGCACACAGCACTGGGTGAGCTTGCTCCTGGCTTCAGGGCTTGGGCAACTCAAAGAATATATGTAAAGAGGTTCTTAGAAAGGGGAGGGCAGAGCCGGGCGTGGTGGCGCACGCTTGTAATCCCAGTACTTTGGGAGGCGGAGACCGGAGGGTCTGGGTTCGCGGCCAGCCTCAGCTCTCTCGCTCTCTCTCTCCCTGTCTCTCTCTCTCTCTCTCTCTCTCTCTCTCTCTCTCTCTCTCTCCTTAGTGAGGCCCTCCGCAACTTCGTGAGACCCGGTTTCAAAATAAAGTATAAAAAAAAAAAAGAAAGGGGAGGGCAGGGGAAAGACAAGAACAAAGAGATTCTTAGAAAGGGAGTTCCTTCTAAGTCCAGACAAAGAAGGAGAAAACTTTAGTTGAGCAAAGAAGGTGGCGGTGGCGATCTAACCGAGGGAGAAGGGAGGGGGAAGAGGGAAATACACTAATGCACATGATGTATCTACACAAACTTATCAAAGTCAATCAGTATGCTGAGCACAAAAAGGAGGGAAGGGGGAGAGAATAGGGTGGGAATTGAAGGAGGGCTAAATGAGCCATGTGTGCATGCGTGCTTCTGCTACCCTGACACCTATCAAAATGTATGATTATAAAGCACCAATAAATGAATAAAAAAAAAGAAAGGAAGGGAGTTAGGGATGACATGACTCTGGTGGCTAGCTACAGAATTGGAATGACCCATTATAATGAAAACTAGAGCTCTCAGCGTGTGAACTACAGGATATAGTGACTTGGGGCCTGTTGAGGTTTTATTTTTTGCTGGGAAGTGGATGCAAAATGCATAGGGTCAAAGGTTTTTTTTTTTAGGTAGATGTGGCTGAAACGTGGTCTCTCATGTCCTCTCAGCCTAGTAGTTTAGAGTGCTGAATCTGCCTTTATCTCTTTGATTTTAAATTTCCTACAAGACTGCTAGGTTCTTCTTCATGTATCTAAACCTCATTTGCGCATCCATGAATACCATACTTGAATAGATGCCCTTCTTAAGCTTGTTTTAGTACTCTTCCTACTACTCTCCCATGTGGTAGTGGTGCTTCCCCTCAGTCCTTCCTGACAGCACCAACACATGAATTTAGTAGAATGTCACTGGGTGATTATGAAAATGTCTGTTGGATATACAGATTTCATTTTATGTTTTCAGGAAACCAAATTTTAGTTGGATGACAGGTGCATAAAAATAGGAATAACACTACCTACAAGTGCTGAAGGAGAAACAAGATTCCAGATTCAGGCAATTCAGAATTTCTTCCTGAGGATTCAGAGTAAATTACATAGCAGATCTGGAAATGGAAAGTGAGTGGGAGTTTGGCTGGTGGATGAACACATTCCACGTACTGGTAAAGTCAAGTGCAAATGTGTTGTGGCACCAAGCATGTGGAAATTTAGTGACTGGCAGGTGGTTGTCAATGCTAGAAAGAAAGCCGAGTCTATTGTAAGACAGTTCAAGTTATCTGAAAGTTTGATGGAAAGGTATTGTGCGATTCTCGGAGCTGAGGAGAGTTAGGGCTGAAGGTAATAAAATTAATTTCATGCATCAATTACTAATGATAGCCCATAACTTGAAATAAAAAGAGCAATGTAAGAAATTAATGTATGGTTTCTTGTATCAAAGAACACAAAGGCAAAAATTGGCCAGATATTTTTTTTATGTTTTTATTGGTGCATTGTAGTCTCACATCACAATGAGTATCAGTTTGGTGTTAACATACATGCACACAGCTCTTGGTGTCCTTCCCCCCCGCCACCCCCCCCACATGTAGCACTGAGAGTGATGTTGGTATAATCTCATATATACACATTGTTTATGACAGTAATTCCATGGATTCACTTCTTTCTTACCCTTCCCCTTCCCTTGTATCCCTTCCCCTTCCCTTGTATCCCTTCCCTTGCACCAGTGGGGACACAAAAGGGACTCCAATGGCCAGATCTTAGCAAGGGTAAAGGATATATGGGCACATTAGATTCCTGTGGTGGTTGTAACAAGTTATCACAGACTAAAAAGAGATATATTATTTTTGCATAATTATGATGATCTGCAGTATGAAATTATTTTTGGCTTAAAAATAGGCACTGTCTAGGTGGCACTTTCATAGGAGGAGCTAGGTGAATCTGTTCTTTGCCTCCTCTGGTGGCTGCTGGCTTTCCTTAGCCTATGACCAAGCAATCCAGTCTTCAAGGACATTATCTTTACATCTTCCTCTTTATGTCACCTCTTCCTCTGTGTGTCAAATTGTTACCTCTCTCCTCCTAATGAAGATACATGTGAGTGCATTTAGGACCTGCCTGGATAATCCAGGATAAATGGCGTCTCATGCTCCATCTTCAGATCCTGGATTACATCTGGAAAGAAACTTCTCATTGTTTTTTCCTTTTTCTTTTTCCTCTCTGTCTTTTCTCTATTTTTTCTTCTTTTCTATATTAGATAACATTCATAGTTTCTCAGGGATAAGGCTCAGGGTATATTCTGGGGACCATTTTTTAGGTTACCATATTTAGTCTGTCACTTTTCCTTATTTTTTGGACCTTTGGTTAGTTCTCCTTCCCCACCCCTGAGACCATTTTTTCTCTGCTCCTTTATCCACATAATGGAGCGAGACTGAACAATTTTCAAATCACATGTGCTTTAAGCCACATGGAGGGACTGTTTCTGAATCCCAACTTCAGATTTTTAACATTGAGGATCTGATTTTCTAAGCATTTCTCAAGAGTCCACTCTCAGTTCACTCACCCAAGACCAGGTGGCTGTTTTCAAACATGACTGCTGGACCACTTCCATTAGAGGAGATCGATTCTAAATGAAGAGCTAATGGTTGTAAGCTGGGCAAATATCCTGAAAAGTATCTATTTCATTTGCATTGAATGTAGTGCTCTGGGGAAAAAGTACTGCTATGTCCAATAAATCTTTAAAACAGCCTCTGCATTTATTTTTCTAAGATTTTATACTTTTCTTACATTTTATTGAAGTTAGTACATTAATATATGAACAATTACAAGTATGTTTCATAATACAATTTGCAATGAATCACATCCTTACAAGCTCCCATTTTGTTCTTATAATTTAGTAAGATAAGAGGTTGACAAGCACAGCTGTTCCTCAAAGGTATTTTGATTTGTGTCAGGGACAGAGAAGAATGTGGACAATGAATTGTTCCTTTAGGTATTGCAAAAGATCTGATTCATTAATACACACACACACACACACACACACACACACAGTATATATACCATATAGTATATATATATATATATATATATATATATATATATACCACATAGTATATACATATATACATATAATATATACATATAGTATATACATATATACTATGTATATACACATATACATCTAGTGGTATCTATGTTGATTTATACCAAGGAGGCATGTCAGAATACTACAACACTGTAAAAGCAAGTTCATTGGTAGCCTGCTTCTGGGTGGTTTAATACAACAGCATTTTTACATATCACAGAGAAACTATTTTAAACTTGTACCGTGTATATCTCTTTCCTAATAGAAGAATTTCTTTGTAGTCAGGAGACATTTTAGCCAAGTTTTCTTAAAAAGAATAGTTCCATGCCTTTGTATATGGTTTTCAAAGAAATTTCTTCATATTATCTTTTTTGTTGTTGTTTTTGTAATATCTCTGTGAGTGGAATAGAAAAGTTATTGGCATTAAAGATGAATTGAATTGTGATAAAGATTTAAAAGCCATTTAATGACATAGAAGGAGAGATGGAGATGAATTTAACCCCAAAAAGATTTTTCTTTAGTAAATGGAATGATGTGGAAACGTCCTTCTAGGAATCCACACTAGGAAGACAAGAAGGATCTAGAAGTTGCTTCCAGGACCTTGATCCACAGGGCAAGGCAAGGGCAATCTCTTCTTCCCAGAGGGATATGAAATGTCACTATTTTTAACCTTGTTCCAAGGGACATTTTATTCAGGTAGTACATACACTTAAGCATTTCTAAGATTGACACTATTTCTTTTTAATTGTAGTAAAATGCACACATACAAACACAGATAACCTGAGATATGCCCCTTAATCAATTTTAAGCGTACCTCACAGTATCATTGACTGCAAGCACAGTGCTGCACAGCAGAACTAGTTTTTCAGCTCACATAATTGCAACCCGTTGAGCAACAGCACCCCATTTCTCCCAGCCCCTGGCAGCCACCCTTCTACTTTCTGCTTCTATGTATCTGATTACTTTAAATTCCTCACTCAGTAGTCTCCCTTACTGGTAGTGTCACCACTGTTTCAGTTGACAGCAATCTACTCCCGTCAGAAAATATGAAATGGGCATTTCTAGAAATAATTCATAAGTCCAAGTTGTGTGTCGTGAGTAGCATGATGAAATCATGTGCCATCTTATTTCATCCCACCAAGGTGTGAATCGTCTTTTTCCAGCATATCCACACTTTGCACACGACCCACCTGCCACTTAAGGGCAGTTTCTGTTCTCAGATCACTGTGTTGAGAGTGCAGTGCTTGTTTGCAAGGAACTCTGAAGTGACAGCTCGTTTAATCACATGTGACAATGACTGCATGATCCTCCTCACCTCAGCTCACAATGTAGGCATCATATCATCTCACATCATCACAAGTACAAGAGTGACTATGGTATTTTTGAGAGAAAGAGAAAGTGGCCATATTTACGTGACTTGTGTTATGGGGTATTATTATAAGTTTTAAGCTTCTAATATGTTATTCTATTAGGAATTTTAAGCTTCTAATATTCTATTAGAAGCCATGGTTAATTTCTTACTCTGCCTAATTTATGAACTAAATTTTATCATATATAGATGTAGATATGTATTATGTTTGTTTAGGAAAAAATACTGTGTGTGTGTGTGTGTGTGTGTGTGTGTGTGT
>PVJS01047758.1:0-15329 GCA_004027185.1 Glis glis
TGGGTTGATTCTCTCCTTCTTTTGGTTAGGTTAGTTAGTGGTTTGTCAATCTTGTTAATCTCAAAGAACCAGCTTCTTGTTTTGTTGATTCTTTGTATTGTTTTCTTATTCTCTATTTCATTAATTTCTGCTCTGCTTTTAGTTATCTCCTGCCTCCTATTGGCTTTGGGATTCGACTGTTCATGTTTTTCAAGATCCTTGAGGTGTGTCATTAGGTTATTTATCTGGAGGTCTTCTGTTTTTCTTCTGTGGGCACTCAGTGCTATAAATTATCCTCTCAACACTGCCTTCAAAGTGTCCCATAGATTTTGGTATGTCGTGTTTCTATTTTCATTTAATTCCAGGAATTTTTTTTATTTCTCCCCTTATTTCTTTTCTGATCCAGTCCTCGTTCAGGAGTGTATCGTTCAGTCTCCATGTACTTTTGTGATTACTTTTGGTCTTCCTGTTGGTAATTTCCAGTTTCATTCTGTTGTGATCTGAGAATATGCAAGGAATTATATCACATCTTTTGAATTTGCTGGTGCTTGCTTTGTGACCCAGTATGTGGTCTATTTTGGAGAATGTTCCATGGGCAGCTGAGAAAAATGTGTATTCAGGTGTTGCTGGTTGAAATAATCTGTATGTGTCTATTAGATCCATTTGGTCTATGGTTTTCTTTAGGTTTGAACAATCTTTATTTATCTTTTGTCTGGAGGATCGATCTAGTGGCATGAGTGGTGTTTTGAAGTCTCCCAAAATTATTGTGTTTGGGTCTATTTGGGACCTGATGTCCCGAAGACTTTGTTTTATGAATGTGGGTGCGCCCACATTTGGGGCATAAATGTTTACTATTATGATATCTTCTTGTTGGAATGTTCCTTTTATTAGAAAGAAGTGCCCGCTTTGTCTCTTCTGATGTGTTTTAGCTTAAAGTTTGTTTTGTCAGATATAAGCATTGCTACCCCTGCTTGTTTTCAATCTCCTTTGCATGGTATATCTTTTTCCATCCTTTTACCTTTAGCATATGAGTATCTTTTGCTAGAAGGTGAGTTTCTTGTAAGCAGCATATGGTTGGGTTATGCTTTTTAACCCACATTGCCAGTCTATGCCTTTTAATTGGAGAGTTGAGTCCTTTGACATTCAATGTTATTATTAAGATGTGATTTTTGTTTCCTATCAGTTTGAATTCTATTTTCTGTTTGCTGTAGTGATAAATATCCTTGTTTAGTTGCCTACCTGGTGGAGTTCACCTCTCCTGTGGTTCTGAAAATTGCTTGTTTTTCCTTCTTTGTTATTTATTTCTTTTAGGATTTTCTCCAGTGTTGGCTTGGTCCTCATGAAGTTTTTAAGTGTTTGTTTATCACGGAACATTTTTATTTCTTCATCAATTTTAAATGATACCTTTGCTGGATATACCAGTCTTGGTTGGAATTTGTTTTCTTCCAGGGTCTGGAGTACTTCATACCAATCCCTCCTGGAATTCCTGACTTGGGTTAAGACGTCTGGGGTGATTTTTATTGTTTTGCCCCTGTATGTCACCTGTTCTTTTGTTCTTGCTGCTTTTAGGATTCTTTCTTTGGCCTCTATGTTAGACATTTTAATTATTACGTGGCGTGGGGAGGTTCTTCTTTGGTCCTGTCTTAATGGTGTTCTATATGTCTCTTCTATGTGAATGTCCAAATCCTTTTCTATGTTTGGAAATTCTCTGAAGTTGTTTCTTTGAAGAGGTTTCTTATACCCTTGGTCTGTGCTTCTAATACTTCTTCGATGCCTTTTATCCTTAGATTAGGATATCTTGTATTGTGTTGTATTTCTTGGATGGCCAGGGTTTGTTGTTGTAATATCTTCTGTATATCGTTGACTGTGTTTTCAGTTTTGAATGAACTCTCTTCCAGGAGTGATACCCTGTTTCCCATGTGGTTGAGCCTACTAGAGTTGTTTCTATTGAAGTCTTTAATTTATTGATTGATTATTTTGTTCAGAGTTTCTTTCTGATTCTTTCTTAGAGCCTCAACTTCCTCCTTCATCTCCTCTATGCTTTCTTTGAGGCCTTTCATCATTCTTAAGATCAAAATTCTGAATTCTCCATCTTGCATTTCCTGTAGGTCAGTATCAGTAATCTCACCTGCTGATGCATTGTGTTTCTTGTTTTCTCACTGTTCCTCATTCTCGTATTTTTGGTGTTTTCAACTTTGTGTTTCTGTTGCCTCTGCATCATCTTCTTTTCTATGTATAAGACCTCTTGATGGTCCCTGTATTCCCAATTGGATCAGTATGCTGCAGGCTGTGGTTCCCTCCTGTCTGGTTGACCAGGGTGCAGTGTGTATGTGTGGGGGGCACACAGGTTCCGGAGCTCAGGTGTTGGCACGTGAGGTGCACTTCGAGGTGCGGTGTTGGATTTGGGCTCTGAGGCACAGGTGACGGTGCCGGACGGTACCTGGTCTCCGAGGTGCAGGGGCTGAGGGTCGCCCAGGCCCCAAAGGATGCACACGTGCTCCATGTCTTGGGAAGCATCTCCGGAGGTTGCCCAGACTCTGATGCGCAGTGCTGAGTATCTCGCGTGGGCCCGAGGGGGCTGGGGCAGCGCCTGAGGGTTCACGGGAGCTGAGGCATGGTCCAGAGGATCTTGTGCAGGCCCGGGGAGGTGCGTGGGCTCCTGGGTCTTGGGCGGTGGCACTGAGCGTGCCCTGGCTCTGAGGTAGTGCGGAGGGTCACTCGGGTCTTGGCTGGTGGTGCCAGAGGGTATCCAGGTTCTGAAGCGCAGCACAGAGGCTCCTGCACAGGTGAGAGAGGTGCAGGCTCTGGGTCTCAGGTAGCAGCGCTGGAGGGCGTGGGGTTCCGTGGCGGGGCGTGGAGTGCTGCCTGGATCTAGCATGGAGGCGTGGAGGGCCGCCTGGGTTGTGTAGGAGGCCACTGGAGGTCGAGGGCAGACACCAAGGGCTGCCCAGGTCGCGCGGGGAGGGGGTGGCATGGGGATTGAAGACGGGGTGCGGAGCACTGCCCAGGTCACACAGGATGGCGCTGGTGGCCCAGGCAGGGCACGGAGGGCGGCCTGGGTCATCTCGGCTGGTGTGGGAGTCTGATGAGCGGCTCTTGGGGATCGTGTGGGCTCCTAGTGCAGTGGGGAGGAGGTACATGGCTCTGGCAGGAGCCCATGCTAGGGTAGCCTTCCAAGGCTATCCACAATCTGCTGCTGGGATGGCCCCACCACTCACAGAATTCTGCTCCAGTTTCTCCTCCCGATTTGCTGGTGAAGGTGGGGCTATTAGCCCTGGCTGTAGGGTCTAGGGGGAAGACGGCTCCTTACCGATCCTGCCAACACGGGGTTGCAGTTTTCTGTGGGATTCTGTAGCTGGTAGACTTTGTGTCTGTGTAGTCGTACTCGGGTTACTGGATATTGGGTTTTGGTTCTTTTATGGCTGTGCAATGTTGTTCAGTTCTGAGCCCCCAAGGTGATTTTGAGATGATTTGAGACAGGGTCGTTCAGGGGCTCCTATTCCATTGCCATCTTGACGGGCAAAACTAGGAGACATCCTAACAGTCAAATTAACTAGGGCTATTCTCTTTGCAGGTCACAGATCAAGCTGGCTTCTATGCACTTGAGTAATGAGAACATCTTTGAAAACAGTACACTCTAAAAACAAAATTGAAACAAAAGGATCTGCTTTTAACGTGAGAAAAAACCTGATACAACATATATTAAAAGGTTTTCATGTCTTTTTTCCTTTTTCTTTCTTTTTCTTTTCTTTTTTGTTTGTCTTTGTTTAATCTAAGGATATGAATCTAAGGCTTTTGCTCTGTATAAAAATGAATAGGCAGCTTTTCTTTTTCCTTTTATAAATATTTCCATGTCTAAGGCTAGAGCTCTTTGACCTTTGCCTAATAGCATGTCCAGATCTTTAGGAATTGCAGAAAAATGTTAAGTTTGCTCTAGAAGCAATTATACCTACAGTATAGGAAAAGGCCAATTTTACTATGCAAGGACCACACATACTGTTTGTTATATTACTTGATATCAAAGCAGAAACATCCAATTTTTCCTAAAACACACATGAAATGAAGATCCTGGCTAACGAACACCCACATTCAATTCAGAAATATCTGTTACAGCTTCCAGAACTTGGCAATGGTAATGTGACTCTCTCACCAGAAAGGGACATTCTATTGACTAGATAATACACTGTGATTTCTTTAACTTCATATATATATATATATATATATAGAGAGAGAGAGAGAGAGAGACCTTAAAATATTTAACCAGGCCTCAGGGTCATTATTATAACTTCAGAGAGGGTAGTCTATAGCATGGATTATGATCCCTGTTTCATTCTCCAGCCTTATGATGTTGGCGTGGTGACTTTAATTCATGTGCTTAGTGTATGCATACTGCCTCTGCTCAATGCCAGACACAGGCATCAAGAATACAGAACTGAGTGGCCCTTATGGAAATGTATTCTTTGGGTGGGGAAGGAAGACAGGGTAGTGCATGCTATATTTTAAACAGCATATATATGTAAAAGAAAGAAGGAAGGAAGGAAGGAAAGAAAGAAAGGAATGGGAAGGGAGAGAAAGAAAGGAAGGGAGGGAAGGAGGGAGGGAGGGAGGGAGAGAGGGAGGGAGAAAGGAAGGAAGATTGATTCAGCATGTGGTAGAGGAAAGTGGTCAGGGCTAGTAAAACTTGAGATTACCTTTGGATGAAGAGGGCTAGTTTCTTGGGTGGATTAGGGGATTGCGTCTTCCAGGAATGGAAAAGAGCATGCAAAAGCCATGAGAGAAAAAGAGACCAGCGGACTGCAAACCATTTGCTTTTCCCATATGTGTGTTTGAAGAATGAACCTGGAGAAGGGAGGGCCCAGCAAGGAAGGGCTCTGCACACCATGAAAGGAATTGAACTTTGTACCACAGGGCATGTTTTCACATAGTCTTCAAATAATCTAAAGATAAAATAAAGTCGGGTGTGGTGGCACACGCTTGTAATCCCAGTACTTGGGAGGCTGAGACCGGAGGATCCGGATGTGCGGCCAGCCTCAGCAACAGTGAGGCCCTCTGCAACTTAGTGAGACCCTGTTTCAAAAAAAAGAATTAAAAATATAGGGCTGGGAGTGTAGCTTGGAGGTAGAATGCCCCTGGGTTCAATCCCCAGTACTGCGAAAAAAATAAATAAAATTAAGATAAAGTAGTATGATACTGGCATAGGAATCAATAAACTAATGAAACTGAATAGAAAATGGAGAAACAATAGAAAATCCAGATGATGTATATGCAGAAGTTTTATATATGAAAAAGATAGCATTTCCAATTAGTGTGGAGGTTTCTCAGAAGATTGGGAAGGGAATCACCATATGATCTAGTGTTACCACTCCTGGGCATCTTTTCAAAGGAAGTGAAGTCAGAATATTATAGCAATACATGCACATCCATGTTTATAGCAGCCCAATTCACAACAGCCAAACTATGGAACCAGCCTAGGTGTTCATCAACAGATGAATGGATAACAAAACTATATCATATACACACAATGGAATCTTAGCGATAAAGAAGAACAAAATTATGTAATTTTCAGGAAAATGGATGCAATTAGAGAATATTATACTAAGTGAGATTAGCCAGCCTCAAAAAGTGAATAGTTGTGTGTTTTCTCTCATATGTGGAAGCTAGAGGGAAACTGAGTAACAAAAGAGACCTCAGATAAAAGAGTTGAGACTCCAATGGAGCGATGAGGTGGTTTAGGGAAGGGGGGCATAGAGACATAATGAAGATAGCAGTTTAAATAATGCTATGTACATCTACGAAATTATCAATACCAATCTCAGTGACGTGTATGGGGAAGGAGAGGAGTGGGGTGGGATCCGAAGGGAAATACACCAAGTGTTGTGTGCATGTATATTCCTATCGCTCTATACCTCCTTATGCTGTATAATTACAATGCCCAGTAAAAGTATAAAAAGGTAAAAGAAGTTTAATATATGAGAAAGATAGCATTGCAATTAGTGAGTAAAGGATGGATTTTCAGCAAGTGGTATTTGGACAATTGATTAACCATTTCAAAATGAAATTTAATTCCTGTATACCATACTACACATCTTTTAAAATTTTAGGATGAATAAAAAATTTAAATCTAAAAAAAGAAGAAAATGTCTATAATCTTGAGGTTAGAGGAATGTTTTGTTTTGTTTTCTTACTATGGCATCATCAGCTGGCTCAAAGGAAAGATTGATATGGTCACAAAATCACAGTCTTCAAAAATTACAAACTTCTGAAATGCTAAGACACTATAGTTGTTGGCGAATGACAAGTTAGAAAAAATGTTTACAATCTACCTAACAAAGAATTTGTATCTACAAAACATACCACACTAAGCTCTGATAAATCAGTTTAAACAGTAACCTAAGAGAAATAGGTAAAGGACACAAACAGGCAGAGCACATGAAATCAATTATACTTTTTTTTTTTTTGCGGTACCGGGGATTGAACCCAGGGGCGTTCTACCTCCGCGCTACACCCCCGGCCCTATTTTTTTATGCTTTATTTTGAAACCGGGTCTCACGAAGTTGCAGAGAGAGAGAGAGAGAGAGAGAGAGAGAGAGAGAGCTGAGGCTGGCCGCGAACCCGGATCCTCCGGTCTCCGCCTCCCAAAGTACTGGGATTACAAGCGTGCGCCACCACGCCCAGAAAATCAATTATACTTAATGATATTAAAGTATGCTCAATGCCAGTAACAATCAAAGGAATACAATTAAGACAGTTTTATTTCTCACAAGATGGTAAGCAAGAGAGGCATGTCGGTGACAGATACCCCAAGTAAGGGTTGATAATGTCCCATGTTTGAGAGGGCTTGGAGAAATGGAAACTCTCAAATACTAAGAGCATAAAATCAGTACATGCGTTCTGGAAGGTAGTTTGTCAGCATCTATAATATAAAGTGTATATATCATTTGATCCTGTAAGTTCATACCTAACAACTTATTTTATATAAATTATATGTAAATATAAAATATATTTAAAATGTAAATATGTATACATATAAATATACAGAGAGTATAAGAATATTTACTCTAATATTGTTTATAGTAGCAAAAATCTGGAAGCAACATAAAGATTCACCAAAGTGATTTAGTAAATTACAGAACATGGATAAATAAATTATTATGCTATTTTTTTAAAAATACTGACATGGAAAGATATCCATGATATAGGTTTAACTGAAATAAATGATTAGCACACAGTATTTATAGTGTAATCTGGTGGTGAACTATAGTGGTTAAAAGCAAGGGCTTTGGCTCAAGCAGATCTGGATTTGAGTTCCAGCTCCACAAATTAACCAGATATGTAAAAAGTACTAACCTCTCCAAGTCTTGATTCCTTTATCTGTTCAACTGGAATGAAACCTACCTCACAGAGATATAAAGAGAATTCCTAGTACATAATAGAGGCTGACTATGTACTAGTTAGTATTATTACTATTGAAATTTTGAATAATTATTATTTTCAACCAATTCTTTTATGAAAACAATTTTTAAAAGCCACTATAATATTGTGGATAATAGTATAAAATATAAGATTATACTGCATAGAGTCTTAACACATCAAGGACAATTTTAGCTTATGTGAACAAAATTCTCTATCTGATCATCTTATAGATATGATAATAAATTTGATGCATCAATTTTTGACACAAATCTGTTTCCATTGCATATTCATAGACCACTATGCAAATAAGGAATGCATTTGGGCATTATGTTTAAATACCAAAATGAAGAACTATTAAGTATAGGTTACCTCAACTATGAGAACTATTTTTTTATTTTTTTAGTGGTGTATTTAATTGTACACGATAATGAGATTCATAGTGACACATTCATTCATGCACATACCATTATTTTGTCTATTTCCTTCCCCATTACTTCCCCTTCCCCTCCTCTCCTCCCTCCCAGTACATGATAGGTCTGAAATGGTAAAACATGTATGTATGCACAAGTTATGAGAACTTTTAAAAGCCTTAATGGCAAAATTAGCAATTGTCCTTTAGTCATTAAACTGGTTATTAATATCCTTTCTGTGGTAGTTTCTATTATATACATATTCAGTTTTCAATCATGTCAGGAAAAACATAGCAAAATAGGAAGGAACACTTTATATTTTCCCTAATAAGACTAGGAAAATAAACCATTTAAAATGTGAAAACATGGTAAGTAGAAAAACATTAAAATGCTTATATAAACATAAAGTTTATATGTAAAAACAATACATACCCTTCTGTTCGGAAAATCATTCGAAAACTGTCCCCTAAGCTTTTGTAGCTACTTGGATCAGTGGTACATCGTTGAATCTGGAACCTAGAAGCAAAATCAATCACAGAAACAAAAAAGAATCCAAGTTAAAGATTTTGCCAATGGCTTTTCTCATTTTTCAGTCTTAGAAACTCAGCTTTTTCAAATTAATCTAAAATACTTTGGTCTTTGGTAAATTTTATTGATTTGTTTGCCTTATATAATCTTTACCTTATTTCTGTAGCCTTTAAATTTATATTTCTTTGTGCTTTTATAGAAACTATAGAAAACAGGTTTTTTTTCATCTGTTTCTTAGCCAGGCAGATGCTCCCTGAGGCATTTATAGTTTTTTCTTTTATTTAACACACGCACAGATGTCAATATACTATTTTAATGTATAATTCAGAAATCTGAAGACGCATATGAAAACAGTAAGTAGCTCTAATATGCTTATCTTAATTAGTGTTCCTTGATGGTGACTTAATTCAGGTCAAAATTCAGAGCAGCTAAAATGGCCTAACTTGAATCCTGATGGGGAAGTTGGAATTAAATCTGGCAGAGAGGCGCCTGCAATTGGAGCGAGAGCTGGGATTGTATGTTGGGGTTATATTACTATACAATGTATTATCACCACTGCATAATGCACTGAACTCTTTGCAGAAGCACAGTGCTCTGCATATAATTGTTGCTCAATAAAAATGTGTCCCATTTCTTAAAGCTAAATTCTTTTTGCTTCTTCTTTTGGAGTATGATCTCAGAATTCTAACCTTCCAAATGTAGAAGTTTCTAGTACAGGGTCTTGACTTTTTATTTTTTATTTGGCCTGGGGTTTGTTTCTAGAGACTAATGACAAGCACTCTCTCTCCCACACCCCAGTTGTTCTCTATTCTCTGGTTCAATTAGTCTGTCTACTCCTTGGATTTTACTTCTTTAACCCAATTCTGACTTAAGGCCCTTCTCTCTCCTCTGCTTCTCTCCATGATTTTAACTTTTGTTGTTTTTTTAAAAAGAACTTTTCAAAAAATCCCTAATATTATCTAATTCAAGATTTTTTTCATAATGTTACCTTCATGATGTGAACACAACATCTACTTCTAAGAATAATGTATTTCATATGTTCTGTTTTCTGGGGAATTATGCTGGAAACTGATACATATCACAGAGAAGAGTGAATATGCTACTTTGATTGAAGCAGTAGGGCAAATCAGTGCAGTGGATGCATTGTAAGATAGAAGGTGAAGCTGGAATTATGTTTGGTTTTGTAAAGTGGAGAGGTGCTAAATGTTTGGCGGCAGGAGAGTATCTGTCCAGAGATGTGGGAGTTGCATCTTCCAGAAAAGTTCTTGGCACATACACATCCCCAAATAAATATTTATTGGCTGATTGGATGGATTAGGATGGGAGGATGGAGCAGAGAACAATTATGAGGACAATGTCATAGTCTGGGTGAGAGAGGAAGATGCCAGAGTATGAATGGAGCAACAGAAATGTTTTGAGTAGTGCTTTTTCTCCTTAATAAATACATGTGTTGACATATTCAACATGTTCTCCTCTTGATCTTCTTTAACAGGGCAAGTAATATTCCATAACCTCACACTTACTGTTGCCAAACTTTAAGATACCATAAATATTCATCTTCACAATATGGGCTTTTTGGTAAAATTTACACCTATATTGGCATGATCAATTTAGAAGGTTAGTTTCTGGAAAAGAATGTGTGTGTGTGTGTGTGTGTGTGTGTGTGTGTGTTACTAGGGATTGACCCCAGGTGTACTCTACCTCTGAGCTTCACTCCGAGTCTTTTTAAATTTTTTATTTTGAACCCATCTCGCTATGATACTGTGCACTGTCCTCAAACCTGTGATCCTCCTGTCTTAGCCTCCCTAGTACTAGGATTACAGATGTGTGCCACTGTGCCTGGCTAAGAACTATAGTCTTTAAATTGCACATTGTTTATCAGAAGACCACGGACCAGTACAGCTAGCTCATTTAAACTATTTTGGATCCAGAGGTGCACTTGGTGTGGTTAACGCTGGCCTGGAAGACTCAGTAGAAGGTTCTATACAGAATAAGGACAAGATTTAATGGTCAGACTGATGCACCATGTTTGGATATTTCTGGACTACAGCATAGAGATGAGATGACTTGGAACTTTGGATACAAATGAATTAACACTAAGCAGAAAGTAATGCAGTGGGAGAACTAGTGGTAGGTGTATACCACAAATAACTGTGGAACATACCAAAATATGACTTTGGTTTTAGTCCAAATAAGCATCCCTCCAGGTGTGGCGGCACACGCTTGTAATCCCAACACTTGGGAGGCTGAGACAGGAGGATCACAGGTTTGTGGACAGCCTCAGCAAGTAGTGAGACTCTCAGCAACCTAGCGAGACCATCTTTCCAAATAAAAATAAAATGGGGCAGGGGGTGTAGCTCAGAGATAGAATGCCCCTGGGTTCAATCCCCAGTGACTCACACATACACACACACACACACACACACACACACACACACATACCATCCCTTTCTCTGCATTTGCGTGTCTGTAACCTACATTCATTGCTGCGGACAAAACACTTTTCTCTTGTCTAGTTGAGAAATCCAAGACTGCTATATAATTGTTCTAAGAAAGTTACTTAAAATAGTTTCATATATTATAAAAGTATTACATGTGCATAGAAGTTTCTCATAATATCTATAATAATCTTTCATTAAGTACATTTACCGCAAATTCCTTTCTAGATGCTTTTCTCCAAAATTACCAAGTATTTTCTTAATGTGTGCCATATGATATAAGATGCCGCAGGTTTTGCAAAAATCCAGGGCATTATGTCCACTCTTAAGAAGTATAAGGAAGAAATATGAGGAAAAAATTGACAATATAAGGGAAAACACAAAATGTCAAGTAGCCCGGGCACCGGGTTGTCCAGGTGTTCCTGGGGCGGGGGGGCAATTACGGCTTTCTGCAGAGGGTCAGGGATGGTTTCAGGAAGGGGAAGGGATTTGAGCTGGTCCTCCAGGGATTCGGAGAGGCAAAAAGAGCAGACCAAGGGGAAGCATTCCAGGTGGGGAAAGGAACCAAGGTCAGGGGAGAAAAGCCGCCCTTGAACGGGGAAGTGAAGAAAATGACCCTCCACAGCTCCTTCCGGAAGAAGTAACAACACTCTTGTCGCTGCACATGCTCAGTTGCGCAGGGTGAGAGGAGACCTGAGCCGGTTAGGGGAGGGCACTTAAGAGAGAAAGAGCCCAAAGTAGAACATTTGACCTATTCTGCTCCTCAGCGGAGCATTTTGGCTACCTCTGGATGGCCATCTCATAGATGGGTGACCCTGGTCCTAGATGGGACTGTGAAAGAGTCAGCAGATGGGGCAAAGCAAGCGCATCCAAATGCCTAACCTGGGTTCAGGCTAATTCCAGGCTGAGACAGGAAGAGCACAGGTTCGAGGACAACCTCAACAACTTAGTGAGACCCTGTTTCAAAATAACAATAAAACAGGACGGGGTGTGTAGCTCAGAGGTAAAATGCCGTGGGTTCAATCTCCAATACCAAAAATAAACAAACACACAAACAAATGCCTAGAGAATTGACCCTAATCCCACTCTTACTGCTGGGGTTAGAGACTTAAGCTTTATCTAAGATGAAAGATATCTGCGAGTTCAGGTAATACCCAGTCATATTCGTGGAAGCATGAGTATAGAGTATAGTTATTTCAGAAGTAACTAGTTTCCTAACCTGGCTATTGGAAGTCTAGGCACCTTCCTCCATAATTTCATTCTTTTCTTAGAACCCAACAAATAATATTTCCAATTCATTATTCATTTAGCTAATACTTTTTTTTTTGTGGTACCAGGAATTGAACCCAGGGGCATTCTACCTCTGGGCTACACCCCCAGTCCTATTTTTATTCTTTATTTTGAAACAGGGTCTAAGTTGCAGAGGGCCTCACTAAGTAGCTAAGGCTGGCTGCTAACCCGGATTCTCTGGTCTCAGCCTCCCAAGTACTGGGATTACAAGCATGCGCCACCACGCCCAGCTCATTTAGCTAATACAAATTCTTAAGCACTACTACACATTAGATACTCCACAATTTGCGGGATTATACAGAAATAAGAGCCCTGCCTTTCCGAAGCTTACAGCTAACTGAAGGACATGTGCAAAGAGATGATCCCATATGCAAGGAATAATGCTTAGGAATAGTGCTTCAGAGTCTCAGCTGCCAGCCAGTGGGTTCTACCAACACTAGCATAGCTCTTTTTGGAGATGATCTCCTGTCTATGGGAGGATTGCAGCTGACAGATGAGAGCACTTTGCAAGGGGAGAACAAGGGAGGACATCTTTGAGTTAAATGTGTGTATTTAAACTCTACCCACCCATTTTGGCACAGTCATTGGAATCCTTGAGGAGTGCTTCACATAGAAGCTGACTGTCTGATGAGTGATACTGTATGTATTGCAAACAGGAGAGACAATGTCAAGATACCTACATGAGGACAGCCTACAGGTTGCCTTCGATGAGCAATGAAAAAGGATGGGCAGGCATGGTAAACACTGATGTCTCAGGAAAACCTCCCTGCCACTCCTTACTATGCTAACGCTGGAGGTCCCATTCAACAGGCTAAGGCAAGCACAGTTGTCTCTTCCACGGCATCTCGCATATGCCGTGTCTGCACTTTGCAGAGAAAGTATGTGCAGTATTTAGTTCCTCTACACATGACTGATTCTGATCACAGAGTTATCAGTTCTTCTAAGGAATCTGTTTCAAGATGATATAATTATAGTGCATTTTGGTCAATCATGTAAAAACAGCAATTTCCTTCTTCCTCTCTGCTGCATTTCAGCAACTTAAAAGGTTCCTCTCCTGGATCGAAGCTTTACATCAGCATTTTTCCAAGCTGCGTTCTGTGCTAACAAATTCTCTCTATGCCTAGGCAGACAATTTTCCAGTTACGTAATACAACTCTTTGCAAAACTGCAAAGGCCAAGCCACACTACTCTTGATTGTATTTAGAAGAAAAGGTTGGACCTCTCCATTGTCCTAATGAAAGCAACTTGGACACATCTGGAATCTCCATCTGAGTAACTTCTTTTATTAGAATGAGAACTTGCTGCCAAGCAGGCGAACTGGACAGTAGAGTAACTCTCGAGAAATATTTGGTGCCTGCATCCGGTCAGAATCAAACACAGGGGAAGGAGTGTGGCCAAGCCCTGGGCTACACTGCAGAGGAGCCAGCAATGCATCCTGCCCCAGTGCAGCGCCTGCCTGCACAGGACCGCACGCACTTAACAGGCAGGAGGGAACAGGCCCTAGCATTTGCCACGCCATAAATATTAAGCAAGTTACTGTGGAAAACACCAGGGCCAGGAAGGGCTTTTCAATGTTCACAAACAAATGCACAAGCATATTTTTTAAAAGTCAAAAATGTTTTCACTCACTAAATCATTTTTCTGTAGATTTGTCCAGAATCATGACTGCAGCATTTCCCACTCACTTAACTGTGTGCTCTGGGAGACCCATTTTAAACTCGTCTGTTGTTCATTCTCAATGTAAGTAGATACGCCAATTCAGTTTGAGTACTTCTGAAGACATGGCCATAAGAAAGGTGTCTGAAAGAAATAGAACGTCTTTGCTGCCTTAAAAGCCTTAGGACAAGGTTGCTTGAAAATTCAAAAATTTCAAATTTAGACAGTGCCCTTATTTCCAAAGGGTGGAAGGTTTCGGGATATAAATTAAAAAATATATATGATTTATATATTCATATCTTTATATGAATACACACAATTAGTTGCAAAGGCTTGGATTGGGGTTGGTGATGGGATTTGTCCTCAAGCCACATTTGCAGAGCACATACTCTGCTTTTTAATCAGATGATATATTTGCTGTGCATTGGGGGAGGGAACTGATAGGGTTTTGGGGGTCAGGCAAAAGTCGTGAGCTGCCCCTTTGGCACAGCCACAAATCCTAAGTAAATCAGTGTGATAGGTGAAGTTTCTTTCTGGCATCTTCTATCTCTAGATCATTTCCTACTTTAACAGTTTTCTTGCTCTCTCCTACCTTTCCCCATTCAACTCTGCTCTCAGAAAGCATACATATGGGTCATTTATCCTTGTCACTTTCTGCTGATCTGCTGTCTGTCCAAGCTTGTCTTGTTAAAGAGATTTCAGCTATCGAGAGGACCTGTGGAGGTTTAGTTTTGTTTACAGTGGGGATACAGGGGCTCCTTACCACCAAAGACAGCTGTAAGGGACCCCCTCCATCCCTTGGTGGCATTCTATGTAGAATTAGGCTACATAATAATCCTATCTCTGTGTCAAAGGAGTTGAGGCACTTTGGGGACATAGATGGGGAGCCATCAGCTATAATTCCAGTGTTGCCATGGATTCATAACACACTGGTAGAAGGTATGATTTAATCCCTCTCTGCCTTTTTTCTTGGTGGTAAAATGAAACCCCAGACAGCAGAGAAAAATTTTATTTTGGAGGAAGAGCAACACGCAGAGTTAATAATCAAGTTTCTTTGCCATAAGAGAGAAAAGACATTTCACTTTATAAATACCCCAAGTTCCATATTTTATAGAGGTGGGAGACTTCTAATAAAAGTTTTACACTAATAATAAGTGGTGATGAACCTAATGGAACTCCCTGCAGAGATCTTTGTAAATGTGCTATGAACAAAGATTATTAGTAATTACTAGAATATTACATGTACTCCTTAACTAACACTTTAGAAGCCCACTAATGAATCAGAGATTAACAGACCAATGGTTTGCAATTATGCAACACATTAAAAGGATAACTGTACCCCCGCGCCAGGTACCGGACACCCCCAGGCGTCTCCGCGCGCGCGCCACACCTCCCGCCCCTGAGCCACCTGGGCCGGGCCGCCCCCGCGCCAGGTACCGGACACCCCCAGGCGTCTCCGCGCGCGCCACACCGCCGGCCCCGGAGCCACCTGGGCCGGGCCGCCCCCGCGCCAGGTACCGGACACCCCCAGGCGTCTCCGCGCGCGCCACACCGCTGGCCCCTGAGCCACCTGGGCCGGGCCGCCCCCGCGCCAGGTACCGGACACCCCCAGGCG
>PVJS01047759.1:0-15329 GCA_004027185.1 Glis glis
AGAGACAGACAGAGAGAGAGAGAGAGAGAGAGAGAGAGAGAGAGAGACAGGGAGAGAGAGAGAGAGCTGAGGCTGGCCGTGAACCCGGATCCTCTAGTTTCTGCCTCCCAAAGTACTGGGATTACAAGCGTGCGCCACCACGCCTGGCCATGATTTCTTAATTATTTCAAAATTCAGACAATTATCACAGTCACAATAATCCTTAAGCCTCAATTTTATTTTTTGTTCTTATTATTTTGTTTGTTCTTCTGTGTTTATCCTAGGTCTGTTTATGTGACTATATTAGTTCTGTCAAATAGAACTTGTTTTGATGATAGACATTTTCTATATCTGCAGTATCCAATGCAGTATTTACTAGCTGAAGTGGCTCTTGAACACTTAAAATGAGACTAATTCATCTATGTTGAAACCCTTAATCTTAATAAATACATTCACAATACACAAAAATACATGATTTGTATTTTGCTTATACCAATGCTGTCATTTATTTTCTTCCTTAGGATAAAAAAGAAATGTTTCATGGGGCTGGTTGCATCTCAATTATACAACTTAATTTTTATTGCCCCAAATGTATACATTTTCCTACATTCCTTCAGCATTTATTGGAACTTTCAACATGCTGCATATTGACCTACCAGAGAGGAATGCTATTTTCTATGTACTGGATCTGTACTGCTTTATGATTGTGAATGTGTATAGGCTCCATATTATAAATGTGCATTTTCACATATATATGTATTCATATGTCTACATATTTATGTACATATACATTCATCTATATTAATATAAACATGTGTGTATATGTATACATATATATATATATATATATATATTTTCTATGTAAGAAAGGAAAAGTGGATAGTGAGATCTCTCAACAGCCAGAGATATTCCAAAAAAGGTTTTCATAAAAAATAAGGACTATTCTGAAGTGAGCATTATACTCAATGCCCAGAATGAAAGAGTACCCAGCTATAAATATTGCAAGAAGATGAAATAGTCAAATGTCTCAGTAGGAGAGCAATCTGCACGCACTCATGCCTTATCTAAGTAGATGAAACCTTTGAATGGCCCTAATGAATCTGTGATCGGCACAGCAAGATAGTGAGGAAAATCCCATCATTAACTGGGGGAGGGCTATATGAGTGATGTGTGCATGTATGCCTCCACCACCCTGAACTTCATCAAGATGTATGATTACAAAACACCAATAAAATAAAGAAATTTAAAAACTCTTTTTTTCACCCCTGTCTTTAAGGAAGAGTGCCTGACTAAGTTTGACTAAGCTTAGGCAGGCTTCCTCCTGACTCTAGAACCCTGACCTCCTTTTCTTACAAAACTTGTAAATTCTACATTTCCCCCTTTGAGATGTGAATATTTTCAAAGGCCTCTTTCCAATTGCACAACCCAAGAATGTCTTTCTCAGGGACCTTGGAGCCATCTCATTGAAATACCATCATCAAAGGAGAGAGCTCACCTATCTCCTAGTATCTGTGTGAGAGTAGGAGCCTACCTTCTAACTTTGGAGAGTGCATTGCTCTAAATTGTAAAACTACTTTAAGTCATGAAGATATGAGGGCTTTTAGTTAGCTTTTTTTTTTAAAGTTAGTCTAATATACAAAGACCAGTGGTCTATGATTCCCCCATCTACCACCCACCACCCCTCAGGCCTTAAAACTTATGCAGCCTTTTGTTTTACTAAAGGCCGAGCTCAGACTGAGTACTGGTGTCTTTCTCTTATCCTGAATAAAGCCTTTTCTGCTTGATTAATTTTTCAGGGTAATTTTTGCTTTGTCATTCTTCCTACCTATTTTCATTACATTGCCAGTTTCAAGTCTCAGTCAGATCATGTCTTCCCTCTACTCTAAACCTACAGTAGCTTACCTTTCATTTAGAGTGAAAGCTGAAGTCTGTCTATGGCCTTACTGGATCAAGCCGGCAGTTTCTATGTCTAAATGCATAAACTATTTACACAAATAAGACCCTCCAGTGGGAGTATCATACATGAGTTTAGTTTGCAGAAACCTAGAAGATAACCTTGAATACCCCCTCTTCCTGAACTCTTGTATTGGTCAGAACAACAGAATTCAAAGAATGAGTATATGAAAAAGGGATTTATTAAATTAGCTCACAATGTAGTCCTGAATTTCAACTACATGTGAAGAGTCAGAGGAATCAGCAGCTGGTCAGGTGGTCTAAGAGCTGGAGCCCCAGGATTGAAGCAACCACCAATTCAGTCCAGTCCAAGATGTGAAGATAAGGAAGCTCTTCGGAGAAACAATGGTGAAGTTTCAGTTCGAAGATCTGGAGGCCGATGATCTCAGACAAGAGAAGAAGATCAAAAAGTTCTCCAGGAAAACGGCGAAGTTGGAGACTGACGATCTCAAACGAGAGCAGATGCGTTTTCCTCAGGAAGAGTTGCGGCTCACTCTATGCAGCTTTCTCCTTCCTTTTATTCAAGTCCTGCACCTATCAGAACCCTGCTACCCACATCTAGGGCAGGACTTTCGGTTCAATCTGCTGTTACACAACCAAAGTCACATGATCTGGGGTGAGTCAAGTTGACAAACCAGACCAACTATCACAACTCTCAATATCTAATCATTCATCAAACTCTGTCACTTTTAGCTTCTGATACAATTCAACACTGCCATGTTTTCTTGCACTGATTATTCTCCTGCACAAATTACATTGTTCCCCACATAAACTATTTCAATATATAATGCTCGCGTGGAAGACTCTTTCACAGCTGCTCATTGTTAACATGGTATAGGAGCAGCAGGGATGAGCTTTGTAAGTAGAAATCTGGTGATAGCATACTCATGTATAAACATTTCTTAGGGGTTTCCATTGTTTTGATAATTCTTATTTATTTATATTTGTGGTACTGGGAGTTGAACCCAGAGGGGTTCTACCACTCTGGTATACCCCTAACCTTATTTTACTGTTTACTTTGAAACAGGGTCTTGCTAAGTTACTGCACACTGGCCTTGGACCTGTGAACCTCCTGTCTCAGCCTTCCAAGTACTGGGATTATAGGAATGTGCCACTATGCCTAGTTACTTTTGTTAATTTTTGAGCTCTAGAAATTGAGCTATAATGTCCCCTTGTATTATCTGACCTTTGATTATCTACCCATTCTCCCCCAATTACTGTTCATCCTCTAATTGCCACTCATGTTAAGGCCATTGCAGTTACAAGAATACTATGGCTATCCGCATCCCTACCACCAAACCTGCGTAACTCTTCCTGTTGGTAGGAGATTACCTGGATCATTTCCAAATGTCCTTGTTTTGTCAACTCAGATATACCTTCCTCAGAAATGTCCCCCATAATCCTTTACCAGATCAGTCCTATTTGTTGTCACAGTGGCCATCTTTCATAGCACTATTTTCTTCTACCATTTATTGCATATCAAAATAATATTTTTTGTAATTACTATCTTTTTATCTTATTAGACTATCAACAATGGAGAAGGATTGGGCCTATTTTTCTGAGCATTTAATCACACAGTAGGAAATCAGATATTTATTGGATAAATGCAATATTATTGATTTCTAATTAAAATTTTAAATTTTCGAAAAAGTTACCTGAAATTTAATGGGAGTAAATTTGAGCACTTTGTGTCTTCCTCTCCTGTGTTTTATGCCTCTTTCGAAAGGTTTTTCATGATAATAAGACTTCAGGTGGTGTCACCTCTGGCTCTCTTCCTTTCTTCACTTAGACTGACAAGTCTCCTATTTCCTCTGCCCTTGGTTACTTACCTAATCAAACTGCCAGTTACTGGGGCAGTCCTCACCATGAGGCTGCTTCAGCTGATCCACCACTTGCAGACCTGAGGACATTGCTGCTTATTTGGGGCTCCACTATGGTACAGTAGCAATTCTGACAGTAATTCTTTCTGCTAAATCTCATTATGCAACTATATGATCCCTGGGATTTTCTCACCTCCTGAGGGCTATGCCTGGAAAATGAAAAGCAAACCCCCTTTCTTCAGGAACCATCATCTGGATTTTATTTTGTCATGTCAGGGGAATCATTTCCTACTTTCTAAGGGAATGCTCTCATACTCTCTTTGTCTCTTTCTTGACAAATGGATTTAATTGAGAGTAATGTTTTATCCACAGAGACCTGTTGCATAAGATAGATGTTGGAAACTAGAAGGCCTTTTTATATTCCTTATCAATCCCTTTACCTATGCAATGAACCTGAGAAGAGAAAGAAACCTCATCCTTAAAAAGGGGATTTGGGATAAAACTCAAAGGAGAAAAAAATTTCATAGGGATAAAAGGAAATTTTATCTTCCTATTTATGCCAAATACTAGACAGCATATAATCTTACACCATTTTATCACTAGAAAGAAAATTTTAACTTATACTTAAAAATTATTAAAGTTTATGGGATGCCATTGTTTTGGACTAGCCTCCTGCACTAGGTCCCACCAGAACAAACCAAAACGGGGTCACTCATGCTAAGTGAAAAAATAAATTCCGTAAGAGATGAGTTTTTCCTAAAAACAAACAAACAAAACACCCACAAAAAGCAAGAAACGCATAGTAATCAATCAGAAAGAGTCCAGATGATCTGAGTCAACATAATAGGGAAACCAATTCATTTTTTTTTATTGTTCTGTATCCTTGTTTCCACATTAAAAAAGAAACAAAACAAAAAAACTGCTCTCTGATTTTTATAGCAGCAGAATACTAGTTCTATTTGATAGAATAAAGTGTTGCCAGATTCTAGAATTGCAACAAAATCCAAGTAGAAATTACCACTAAATTTGTTGTAATTTTTTGCTATAGCAAACTTATTTAATAAATAATTTATGTGTTCAACCAAAAGTTGAGTTCATTGGCTTTAGAAAGTTTCTAATCTTGGGAACCCTCGTTAGAAAACATAAATCCTCCAATGGAGTGGGACGTGACACTTAAGCTTTGGGCTACCTTACTGTCATAAAGCCTTATATTTACAGGTTAGCAAACTATCACTTTGTAGAAAAATCACTCAACTGGGTCTTATGCAATAATCAACTGAAGAGTCCATTATAAAAAGCAAAATTTCAAGACAAGAAAGACTTAAATTGTTCCACAAAATAATGTAAAGGATTTTCTTCATTGGAGTATTTTCATTCATGCAATTTATGTATCCTTTACAAAAGTTATCCTGAGGAGAACTGGAATAGACACTGGACAAAAGGAATGAAAGGAAAGTTAGTAACCTCATTCCAGCTGAGAATCCAGACTGTAGCACACTTGTGTGGAACTCAATCTGGTCTTTCATGCTCAGCCTTGAAACTATACCCTAAGAGAGGGATAGATGCATTCTCAAAAACTATCCTGTTGTGGTGGAAAGGTAGTTACATGAAAATAGTGGCTAATAGATAAAACACTTTCCCTGAGGAAAATGGACATTCTTAACTTCCATTCTCAGAGGAAAAGACCTACCGATGGTGCTGTGAACTAAACTGTTTCCCCTTCAAATTCATGTATTAAAGCCTTAATACCTAATGTGATGGTATTTGGAGATGGGGCCTTTGGGAAATCATTAGGTTTTTATTATATGTGGGAAATTATTAGGTTTATTTTATATATGGGAAATTACTAGGTTTATATTATATTATGCTGTTAATAAGGGTTCCTCATCTTGTGATCAGTGCCCTTATAAAAGAAGACACCAGTGGGCTCATTCTCTCTCTCTTTCCCCATCTGGTGAGAACACAATCAGAAGGCAGCCATGTACAAGTCAGGAAGAGAGTCCCTTCCAGAATCTGACAATGTTGGCATCTACATCTTAGACTTTTAGCTTCCAGAACTGTAAAAAAATAAATTTCTGTTGTTTAACTTGCCAAGGGCATGGCATTTTTTTTATAGCAGGTCAAGTTAATTAAACCCAGTAGATTGCCAAACTTTGAATTGGAGGATTTAACTCTGTGGAGGTAAAAGACAATGTAAAACACACACACACACACACACACACACACACACACACACACACACACACTTAAAAGAAGCAAAGAAAATCCTTCTTGGAACCATATAAAAGTAGCACAGGACTAGTAGAGTGAGAAATATTATCAAAGGACTCTAGATATATGTATGTTACATAAATATATACATAAATTATAATTTATGTATTTTATATATGAGTCTTTAATAAAGTGTCATTAAAGGTGACTGATATTACAAATGTTGTAGGGAAGTAAGTAATATATCTATTTCTAATATTACTGTGAAAAATTAGCAGCCTGGAGAAGACAGGGGAGGTAAGCATGAAGTGAGGTGCAGTGGGGTTTAGCAGCTGGTGGATACAAGAGCTGGCTAATGTTTGATGCAAAAGCTCAGGTCTATTCATGCTGCATGAGATTATTCATTGTGAACTTACTGACAAACATGAGCTGAAACTGGAAAAGGAGTAGATTGTCTGTTGACAAGTGAAATGAGATGAAAAGAGTGATATCTGATAGCTGAAAAGTCAGAGATTCCTGGAACAGGCAATGATCTCATCATTTCATATATAACAGACCTCCTCCCCATGAAGGGGAGAATCAACCCGTCTTTGGCATTTCTCCCTGACTCACACCATAACTTAAATTTCCCAGTCTGGCTTTCTGTGATATTATAATATTGCCAACAAAGTGTAATTTTAATAATAGTGTTTACTTACTTTTCCTGCTGATAGCATCTTGTTAGAGAAATTGCAAAAAAAAAATAAAAGGATAACTAAAAAAAATCACAGATTTCTAAAACTTATTTTGAGCAATAATTACTGAACAGTCAGGAAAGATTGCTGAACACTATATCGATACAAGTACAATGCCACTGCAATTCTATACATACATAAAATAAATACTGTATAAACAGAGTAAATAGACTGAAAATGTGCTGTCAGAATTATTGATTATTCAAGAAAATGGCAATATCGTGTAAGAAACTTTGGGAAATAGCATTGAAGTTTTTCAAGGAAATGTTTATTCAATTTTAGATTGATCCAAAACAAAAAGAACAAACATAAAAAATGGAGCTGTCCTGAAGTCTGTCTAATAGAATCCTATTTTAATACTAGTTCTGATAATAACTTATTTCTCTTACTGGTGAAAATAAACAGAGTTTTTAGACTGACATTTTACTTTTCTTCTAAGGCAGTATTTTAAACAACATTTGCAAATGTAACTTAAGAAGGAAAAATATCTTTCGTAAAATTAAATGTATCTCCATAATACATTATTTACTTACTTATTTTGTTGCTAGGTATTGAACCCAGGGCCTCTTGCATGCTAAGCACACACACTATTATTGAACTATATGGCCAGCCCTCTTCATGTGCTGATTTAGAAATAATCTTAATAGAGATTTAAAATCTCAGCAGAGTTTGAAAATTGAATGAAAATTGATCCACTACATACTCAGAGCAATGTTCATCATAAAGAATTAAAGCATAACTCCCAAAGGAGTGCAGGACAGGCAATAAAGTTTGGGAACAAAGAATAATAGTAATTTTGCAAGCTAACTGTAAGCATGAGAGCAATCCCTGATTTAAAAGCAACTCACACAAAGGAATACTCAGCGATAAAGAAGAACAAAATTATGTCATTTGCAAGAAAACAGATGGACGTGGAGATCATTATGTTAAGTGAGATTAGCCAGTCACAGAAAGTGAAGAGTCATATGTTTTCTCTTATATGTGGAAGCTAGGGAGTAATCAGGATACAAGAAGGACTTTAAATAATGGAGGAGAAACTCCAGTGGAGCAGCTAGGAAGGTGGTCCAGGGGAGGATGGTGGTGGGAGGAGGGAGAATTAACACAGAGGTACTTCCATTGTCATTATATACATATGTGAGAATACCAATGGCAGGCAATCTCAATACCATGTGTGGAGAAGGGAAGGGAGTGGGGAAGGAGTGGGGAGGGAGCTGGGGGGAAGTTCACCAAGTGCTCTGTGCATATATGTCTATATCTATGCGTATATATGCATAGATATGAAAATTATCTTAGAATGGCAAAAATATTTACAAATCATATATCTGAGGAGTGAGGATCATCCCAAATATATAAAGAACTCCTAAAACTCAAAAATAAAACAAATAAATTAAAAAAACTTCATTTCAAAAATTGTCAAAAGAATTTGAATAAACATAACAAATGGAGCCTAGGAGTAGTGGCTCATCCCTAAAATCCCAGTTACTGGGGAGGCTGAAGCAGGAGGATTTCAAACTTGAGGCCAGCATTATTCACAGTAACTAAGAAGTGCAGACAACTCCAATGTCCTTTCCCAGGGAAATAATGGATAAAGAATATATGGTATATAAATACAATGAAGGATTGTTCGGCCTTTAAAAATTAAAATACTTATTGATGCTTCAACATGGATAAACCTTGAGGGCATTGTGGTAAGTGAGATAAGCCAAAAAAAAGGATAAAAATTATTACATCTACATAGCTATTTAGAAAAATTAAACTCATAGAAACAGGAAGAAGTGATTAGCAGGGGGTTAGGGACTATGGGTGTGGGGGGCTTTTTTAATGGGTCAGAGTTTCAGTATGAGTTGACAAAAAGTTTTGAAGATGGATAGTGGGGCCTATTACACAACAATGTGTATGGACTTATTGGCACAGAATCATACACTGAAAAATCACTAGTGATACACTTTATGTTATGTATATTTTATCACATATTTAAAAGACCAACCAGGTATTTCTTAAATATAATAAAATGTAATCTTCTGAGAATCTTCAATAATTCAGATTTACCAAAAATTTATATTCAGCCAATTAAAACTTTCTTTCCTTCTTTCCTCCTTCTTTTCTTCTCTGTTCCTGCTTTTAAACCTGGCTTCCTTGTTTGATATTGAATATCCACAATAAAACACATATGATTTGTTGAATCTTTTGGAAAGCAAATAAAAATACATAGTTAATGTACAGCACAGAACTTCATAATAGACACATGGCATTTACTGAGCAATGACAAAATTTCAATTTGGAAACAGGAATCAAAGAAAGAGAAAACACATGGATGTGTCAATTTACTCACAGTTCTTTGTTTTCAAAGAAGTAAAAAAATGAACAAATATAAATAAAACAAAACAAAGAAAAGTCACCTAAAACAGTCAAATAGCAATAAAAATAATCTAAAATGTCAGTCAGATTTAAAATTTATGTAGTTTTTAATCCAGGTGAAACAGTTTTTTTATTTCTGGAGTGATCAAGTATAGTTTTGAAAGGAGGGTGCATTACTTAATAATTTGAAGTATAATTGACAAAAATAAATTCATACAATTAAAGCACACAATTTAATACATTTTGACATATGTGTACTCCTGTGAAACATCATCATAATCAAGAAAATGAAGATTTCTGTCACTCCAAATTTTTCTTCATGACTGTAAGTAATCTTTCCTCTTCTCCTATCCAACATAAAATTTCATCTTCACACAATCATACATCTCTTTTTTGTCACTGAGATTCAACTCCATTTTTAGGATATCATCTAAAAATAATGCACTCTTTTGTCTTCTTTCTCTTAGCATAATTATTTTGAGATTCATCTATGCAGAAGCAGAAATCAATAGCTCATTCCATTTGTAGCCAACCTATTGATGGACATATTTGGATTCCTTTCAGTTTGAAACTGTAACAAATTGAGCTATTATGAACATTTCTGTGCAAATCTTTGTATGACTGTTAGCAAACCTTTGTAGGACTGAACACTTAGGAGTGATATGTTTGCTTTATGTATTAGGTTAATGATTAAGTATTATAAATCTCTAAAATGTTTCCCAAAAAGACTGCATTATTTTATATTCTGACTCGCAACTACATTTCCAGTTCCTTCTCCTCTTATTTACTATCTTAACATTTTAATGTGCACATATCAGTAGCATTAACTATATTTATGTCATTGTACATAGATATTTAGAATATTTTTGTCTAACAAAATTAAAATTTCATAATTAAGCACTAATTCTCCTTCTCCTCTCCTTCCCCATCCTTTGGCAACTATCATTCTATTTTCCACTTACATGATTGATTTTGACTACATCAGACACTTTACATGATGAAAATCATACAATATTTAACCTTTTATTAACAGGATTATTTCACTTACCATAAGGTATTGAAGCTTTGTCTGTGTTATAGCACATAAGAAGATTTCCTTATTCTTAAGGCTGTATAATGTTCCATTGTATGTATGTAACATATTTTCTTTATCCATTTATTCATGGAAGAACATTTGCATTGTTTGTACCTTTTGGCTACTCTAAGTTCATTGGCTGTGCAATGAACATAGGTTTGCAAATATTTATTTGTGATTCAGCTTTAAAAGAATTTGACTATTAATCCCATAGTGGGATTACTAGATTATATCAGAATTCTATTTTGAATTATTTAAGGATTCTCCATTCTTTTCCCAATATGACTGAAACTTTTTCCATCCTCCCCTTCCCCAACAACAGTGCTCAAGGATTCCAATTCCTCCATGTTTTCTTTTTTTTTTTTTTCTTTTTTTTTGCGGTACCGGGGATTGAACCCAGGGGCATTCTACCTCCGCGCTACACCCCCGGTCCTAATTTTTTATACTTTATTTTGAAACCGGGTCTCACAAAGTTGCAGAAGGCCTCACTAGGTAGAGAGAGAGAGAAAGGGAGAGAGAAAGAGAGCAAGCTGAGGCTGGCCGCGAACCCAGATCCTCCGGTCTCCCCCTCCCAAAGTACTGGGATTACAAGCGTGCGCCACCATGCCCGGCTTCCTCCATGTTTTCATTAACTTTCATTATTGTCTATCCTTGTGATAGTGGCCATCCTAATGAGTGTGAGCTGATATTTTGATTTGGTATTGATTTCCATTTCTCTTATGTTTATGATTTTGAGCATTTTCTCATGTGCTTCTAGACCAGCCTTCTGAGATTTGGTTCAGATTTTTGTAGATAATGGCTACATTGGGAGAATTGATATCTTAATTCAAAGCATTGCTTCATACCTGTTCCTATTCATTTAGATTGTCTTTACTCTCTGTTTTCATGAACCCTTTAATTTTTTTCATTGACCCATTGGTTGTTCAGAAATACGTCGCTTAATTTCCATATATTTGTCAGTTTTCTAAAGTTTTTCCTGTTCTTTTCTAGTTTTGTGCCACTGTGATCACAAAAGATACTTCATATGATTTTAATCTTTTTAATTTTTTCAAAATTCATTTTGTGGCCCTAATGTATGATCTATTATAGAGAATGTTCTGTATTGAAAAGAGTATCTGTTGTTTTTCAGCTGCTGGATAGAATATTCTGAAAATATCTGGTAGGTCCATTTTGACCAGAGTGTAGTTGAAGTTCATTGATTCTTATCTGTTTTCTGTCTGAATTATCTGTGCATTGCTGAAAGTGGGGTATTGATACCCTCTACTATTATTGTGCTTCCATCTGTTTTCCCTTCAGGTTGTTATTATTGTTTGCTTTGTACATTTAGGTGCTCTGATATTTGGTACATGTATATTTACAATTGTCTATCTTCTTGTTGTATTGATTCCTTTATCATTATATATTGGCCTTCTTTGTCTCTTTGTGTTTTGCTTTGTTTTTTACTTAAGTGTATTTTATCTGATATTAGTGTAGTGTAGCTATTCCTACCCTCCTATGGTTTCTCTTTGCATGATATATATTTTCCCTGCCCTTCACTTTTAGCCTATGTGTGTTCTTAGAGGTGCTATCTTCTACAAAAGTCTCTCTTCATTGTACCTCTATGTATTTTTTAAATATATGGAATGAATTTAGCTTAAAATATGTTTTACTATCTTCACTGGATAAATCTTAATATCCATGCAAATTTTGGGTTTATTTTTATTGAGTCTTTCCTTTTATTAATGTGGATTATATTTCCCTGACTTTTTAAGTTTGGTGATTTTTGTTGAAGATCATGCATTTTTGTTCTTCCAAGAATATTCTTAAGTACTGTGTGATGTAGTTAAGTTACTTGTCAACAGTTCTGTCCTTTTGGGTTTTGCTTTTGAAAGATTTTTTAGGTAAACATAAGCAGTACATATTCTGGAGCTAAATTATTCCACACTAAACTTATGAGTGCTCAATGTTGTGAGCATTTCAAGATTTTCTAGTCTGGCTAGGGCAGATAGGACCTTTCCTTGGTCCCATGTGAATTATGAGTATTTTTCCTTATAAGCTTCTTGGGTGGGTCTTCAGACTCAAGGGTTTCATTGCAAAAATGCACTAGCTAATATTTGGCTCAATACTTAAGAGTGATCCTCCTCGTCAGATCACTGGGATTTTTTTCCCTCTATTTTGTCCTCTTGTTTATATTTGGAATCTGTTTTGCAGATGGTAGTTGACTTGTTTTCCCCACACCCTCACATTCACTTCTCTGGCTCTGTTAGCCCCGATTGCAGCACAAGTCTGGAAATTCTCCCAAGTCGATAAGCTGAGTCAATGATAGAGCTGACTTTGTTAGTTTCCATTCTCCATGGAATTGCTCTCTTTAATTGCTTCATGTTCGCTATTTTGAAAAACATTTTTCTATTTTATTTATCTATTGGTTGTTTTGCTCAGGAGGACAAATCCTATTTTCTCCCCATTAATCCAACTTACCTAGAATTCCCTAGTGACTTCTATGGTTTAAGGGTTAATGAGAGTGAGTTAACATTAATGATCCTAATAGAAATATTCACCAGTAGATACAAGTCATCTTTCTTGCAAAGATTAAGATAAGAATAAGGAGAGCCAGGCGTGGTGGCACACGCTTGTAATCCCAGTACTTGGGAGGTGGAGACCGGAGGATCCGGGTTCGCGGCCAGCCTCAGCTACTTAGTGAGGCCCTCCGCAACTTCATGAGACCAGGTTTCAAAATAAAGGATACAATATAGGGCTGGGGATGTAGCTCGGAGGTAGCATGCCCCTGGGTTCAATCCCCGGTACTGCAAAAAAATGAATAAGCAGAATGCTTTAGACTGCTCACCATAGATACCACTGAACTTCAACAATATCAGTGTCTAAGTCAGCCTTCTACTTAGATAACAGGAAATTTGATGTCAAGGTACTTGCTTGAAGTACCCTGAGTCATAATGTTAATGGTGTACTTTCCAGTTTATAAACTTTACATGTCTTATTTTCCAGAACTCAGTATAAGTGTTTCTTGCAAGGCATTATCATTATTATTGATTTATATTTTGAGTAATTAATGTTCACATTAATTTGATTTACACCAGCTAACAGTAACTGTGAGATCTAGAACTGAAAGATTAAAAAAGCCTTTCTATTCTTTCTTAAAGTAAAGCTCTATATCAGATTATGTAATACCACTGTGATATTCTGATTTAGAGATATCTTTAGAATGTTTTAAAAATCACTTATTGAACACATGCATGGACAGCTGAGGACACAGTAATGACTGACAGAACGCTGTGACATTTCCAGCCAACCATAGCTGTATCATTGTCCTTTCCTGGCTGTAACATCAGTAGGATTGCTAGGAACACAGAGATGGCATTAATACAGACATTCTCTTATGCAGACATTCATACTGCCTGGCTGCCTTTTTAAACTTGAAGGACATTTTCACAGTTTACAAACAGCCTTTCTTTTAAAATAAACTACCCTGCTAACACCATGCATGCTAAGTTTATGCCTGTGGCATTTTTAGAAGCAGAGTTACAAACCCCTGGGAATATAAATTTAATGGAAATCTTGACAGCACCCTATCTTTAACTAAGAGAATGCTGTCAGTGTTAGATGGTGTTCTCCAGGTAATACTGATGAGGTCAGCTCTGTATAGCAAACTAATTGAAAGATGTGTTTCTGCTGACAAATTATAAACTGTGCTTATACATGCTATACAAATATAATGTAGTTCAGAGCATTGGATAGATGCAGAGCTATCAGTAAAAGTCATTACTTGTATTGAATAAATAGGAAATTGCTGTTCCTAGCACTTTTTAGATTACTGATGTGAAATGCACATGCTATATCACATCTGTCACCGTGCAAGTACAATCATCTTTGTTTCTGATTCTTGTAAAACTAATTTATATCAAAATTAAGCTATTTCCCAACAAGAAAATGGCAAATATAGAACATAAGCTTCTCCATTTTAATTTCATTATTGTAACTGAGGAAGTGATACTTGCTTAAGTTAAATTCATGGTACCATAATATTCTGTTGAACCTATTTTATATTTCTCTAATAAACTAATGTTTTTCTTTTGTTTAGTTTCCTATGATAAATTATATGTGAATATTCAATTTTATCATATCATCTTTTGACTACTCACCTAGTGACACAGAGAAAATCAGGAAAAAGTAGACAGTAGAAGTGATTCAAATACTTTAAACCTAAATCCTGATTAACTGAGATTTAGCAACATATATTATATTGAATTTATTATAACCATTAGAAAGAATAGGAAGTTATTATGTGTGTTATATTATACTCATTTGTCATTCTGGTTTTTATTGTTGTCGTTAATATGATAAAACACCTGAAGCTGGGGAGTTATTAGGAAAAGAAGTTTATTTGGCTCCCAATTTTAGAGCCTGAAATTCCAACACTGGGTGGCCTCTTGGCTTTGCCCCTGACCATGGTGTAAGTATGGATGAAATAATGAAAGAGCAAGGACAAGAGAGAGAGATCACATTACCAGATAGAAAGCCAGAGTGAGACTCAGGGGTCAGACTCAGGCTTTTATTTATTTATTTATTTATTTATTTATTTATTGCGCTACCAGGGATGGAACCCAGGGGCGTTTTACCTCTGAGGTACACCCCTGGCCCTATTTTTTAGACTTTATTTTGAAACCGGGTCTCACGAAGTTGCGGAGGGCCTCACTAAGTAGCTGAGGCTGGCCACGAACCTGGATCCTCTGGTCTCTGCCTCCCAAGTACTAGGATTACAAGTGTGTGCCACCACACCCTCCAGACTCAGGCTTTTATAACAATCTGCCATTATGAGAACTCACTCAGGGGTCCCAAGAGAAGTATGCACAATAGGGCTCTCCTTTGAAGGTCCACACCGTCTCCCAACACAGCCCCACCAAGGGGCAAGGTTTTGACATATTGACCTTGTGAGGACACATCGTATCCAAATCAAAGCAACCCCAATAGTTTAAATGATGGAGGAACTGTCTTCTTCAGGATATGTAAAATGGATGATGATCATTTGTTCTGTATTGTCAATCTAACCCACTGATTTTAAAACATTTTGACACAGAATAGGAAATTACTTTTTCCACAAATCCCAGTATACATAATTGTATGTATGTGAAACAAAAGTATCAAATGCTATTCTTATACTCATTATGTGCAATGCAATATAAACATTTTTTTTTTTTTTTTTTT
>PVJS01047760.1:0-15329 GCA_004027185.1 Glis glis
CTAAGTTGCGGAGGGCCTCACTAAGTAGCTGAGGCTGGCTGCGAACCTGCGATCCTCCTTTCTCAGCCTCCCAAGTACTGGGATTACAAGCATGCGCCACCACGCCTGGCTTCACTTCTTTTTTTGTACTGGGGAATGAACCTAGGGGCATTCTACCTCTGAGCTAGACACACACACCCCCAGCCTTTTTTGGGTTTTTGATTTGAAACAGAGTCTCACTAAGTTGCAGAGGGCTTGTCTAAATTGCTGAGGCTGGCCTTGAACCTGTGATCCTCCTATCTCAGCTTCCCAAGTACTGGTATCACAGGAGTGCACCACCACGCCAGGCTGAACACAGGTCTCTTGCTTGCAGGAGAGCTATAATTGCCCCTGGCTTACACAGAAAGGACCTGGCATCCTGTGTGTGAATCACATATTTCTCAGAGGACGATCGTCAGGTCAGACTATGAAGTGAACCCTCTCATGACCTGCCTTCTTGCAGGAAACGCTGCACGCCTCAGCGGGAAGCCATGCGCTCTCCACGGCACACCCTTCCGGGTTACCAGATTCCAGCCTTTCATTGTCTCTGAGCTGTTTTACAGCTCTGTAAATTGCAGGCAGATGAAAGTTTTGTCCTGTTGGAAGAGGTTTCCCTGCCCTGGGAAAACTGGTTTCTCCTCCATTGGCACTTTCATTTCAATACTCCTGGCTTACAGCTGTGAACAGGGTCTCACTAAGTTGTTGAGGGCCTAAATTGCTGAGGCTGGCCTCGAACCTGCAATCCTTCTGTTTCAGCCTCCCAAGTACTGGGATTACAAGCATGAGCCACCACGCCTGGCTGGGGCTGCCCCTCTGAGCAGGGTTTGTTTGTTTTTTGGTGCTGGGGGTTGAACCCAGGGGCATTCTACCTCCGAGCTACACCCCTAGTCCTGTTTTACTTCTTATTTTGAAACAGGGTCTCACTAAGTTGCTGAGGGCCTCGCTAAATTGCTGAGACTAGCCGAGAACCTCTGGTCCTCCAGTCTCAGCCTCCCAAGTGCTGGGATTACAAATGTGTGCCACCACATCTGGGCGTTCAGGTTATAACATCCACCTGGCTCCCTTGAGTAAAATGCTCGATACACATTCTTCTTAGGATTGTGCCAGAGTCATGGTTTTCCCTTGTTTGGAAAACAATCTTTTGTTTGAATTTGGCTATACTGAGGATGGATGGAACCAGGGTTTGTTTGTTTGTTTGTTTGTTTACTTGTTTTGTTTTGTTTTATGGTAGTAACCCAGAGACAGTCTACCTCTGAGGTACAACCCCAGCCCTATTTTATTTTTTATTTTGAAACAGGATCTCACTAAATTTCTGAGGGCCTCACTAAATTGCTGAGGCTGGCCTGGAACCTGCAATTCTGTCTCAGCCTCCTAAATACTGGGACTATGGCTAGGGTCTTGCATATACTAAGCAAGTGCTCTACCACTGATCTACACTCCATCCAGTGGGGCATCTCTTTACTCAGTTAAGAACAACATGCACGCCAGGCATGGTGGCGCACACCTGTAATTCCAGTACTTGGGAGGCTGAGACTGGAGGATCCGGGTTCGTGGCCAGCCTCAGCTACTTAGTGAGGCCCTCCGCAACTTCATGAGACCCAGTTTCAAAATAAAAAATAAAAAATATGGCTGGGAGTGTAGCTTGGAGGTAGAATGCTTCTGGGTTCAATCCCCAATACTGCAAATAAAATAAATAAATAAATAATAACAGGTTGGGAGGTGTACCTCAGAGGTAGAAGGCCCCTGGGTTCAATCCCCAGTAACACACACACATACACATGCACACGCACACACACACACACACACACACACACACACGTAATAATAATAATAAATTAAATTAAATTAAATAGGACAGGTGGTGTAGCTCAGAGGTAGAAGCCTCTGGATTCAATACCCTTGTACCACAAAAATAAAAATAAAAATCACAAAAGAGCTGGGCATGCTTGCGCACTCCTGTAATCCCAATACTTGGGAGGCTGAGACCGGAGGATGGCAGGTTCGAAGTCAGCCTCAGCAACTTAGTGAGGCTCTCAGCAACTTAGCGAGACTTTGTTTCCAAATAAAAACCAAAATAGGGCTGGGAGTATAGCCTAGAGATAGAAGGCCCCTGGGCTCCACCCCCAGTACCACAAAATAAATAAAAATAAAAATGATAAAAGGGTTGGGGGTGTAGTTCAGAGGTAGAATGCCCCCCAGTACCAAACAAACAAACAAATGGGAGATAGCGAGGCGGCTGTACAGGGAAGGAGAGGGTTGCGTGGAGAAGAGGGGGCTCTGCTCAGGCCTGAAGGGCAAGAGCAAGGCCGAGGTTCCCCTGGTTAAGCTCCTAACCAGCTGCTGGGCCTTGACACCACCTGGGCAAGCTTGAGAGGAAGGAAGGACAGAGAAAAGGGACATTTCCTGCATTCTTATTTAGGGCGAGGCTGGAGGTGGGGTGATGGGTTCCACCTGACAGAAAGCGAGGGTTTGGGCAAGGTTGGCAGCCTGCCTGGGACCAGGCTCCTCAGTAACCGTGACCCCCACGGTCCTGACGACAGCAGCTGTGGTTCCCCGGGTGGCAGATCCCAGGCACTGCGTCTCATTCAGTCCCCACAGGGGCTATCTATGATCCCATCCTGAAGATGGGGCTGGAGTGGAGGGGAGCCACAGCACCCAGGTTCCCCGAGGGTAGAGAGAAAGGGTACAACAGACCCTGCTGTGTGCACACCCCGCTGGTGGGCCAGGAAGGGGAGGCCAGGGAGACAGCGCCTCCAGGCTGAGCCCCCAAAGGGAGGCGCCATGCCTGGGGTCTTCCAGGACACAGCCTGGTGTTGCCCCAGGGCTGTGCAGTGAAGCAGGGGCAAGACAGAGGAGCCCCAAGCCCAGTAGAATTCTAGAGCTGATGAGCCCAGTGGCCATGGAGCCCAGCTGCCCGTCATCACAGAAGCAGAGACCGCAGCCCAGAGAGGGCCTGACAGCCTCACACACTGGCCCGGGGCCAAGCCCAGGTGTCCCGCATCAACCCTCCCACCGTCTCTATTATCATCTGAGACCCACTTGAGGAGGAAGGTGGAGGAAGGGCGCTCTCAGGTGAACAGCCGACCCAGGCAGATGGGAGGGGCCCGCAGCGGGAAGCAGGGCAGGCTGTCTATAGGGATGGGGGTGACAGGCATCACTGGGTGCAAGGCTCCCACTGCCTCCCAACTCTGGCTTGGATCCCAGCTCCCTAGAGGGAGGTGCAGCCGGAGTCGCCCAGGGGTAGTGGCTGTTCCCTGCTCTGCACTGTGGCCCAGAGGGGCGGCTGCTCTCTACACCACCCTCTGCGTTCTCCCACGGACCCCTGTCTGAGGCCCTGGTAAGGTTCCATTTGGGCCCCACCCTCTGAGTCAGGCTTGACAGGTCACCCAGGACACTGGCTGCCGGAAGTTTCCGGCTTCCTACTCCTGGGCCTGAGCGCCACGCTCCATCTCCTCCTCTCTCAGGGGATGATCAGATGTGGCAGAGAGCCCATGGCAGCTGCCCAACCCCTAGGACAAAATGAATGACAGAAAGGTGGCGCCCCACGAAGACCTTGTCACCAGGGAACCCTGGACTGAGAACCAGAGAAAATAACCCCAGCAGCTACCACCAACTGAGGACCTACTACGTGCCAGGTACTAAGGCTGCCAACAGCCCCAGGAAAAAGAAGTGTTACTGTTACAAAGGAGAAGAGAGGGTTAACAATCTGCAAGCAGGAGAGATTAGGATATCCACCAGGGGCCTGCTCAGCTCTGTTCTGTTGTTATTGTTATTATTATGATTATGATTATTATTAGTAGTAGTATTTTATTATACTGGGGATTCACTCAGGAGCATTCTACCTCCAAGCTACACCCCAAGGCCTTTTTTTTTTTTTAATTTTGAAGCAGGGTCTTGCTAAGTTGCTGAGAGTCTTGCTACATTGCTGAGGCTGGCCTCAAACGTGCGATTCTCCTGTCCCAGCCTCCCACGTACTGGGATTACAGGCTTACGCCACCTGCCCGGCTTCTGTGTCATGAATGTGCCCAGGTGCCAGTGCGGGGTGGAGTGGGTGGAGAGCTGGGTTTGGTCAGGTGCGATTGACAGCCGAGGCGAGGAATGTGGAAGGGAGTGGAGCTGGACACTGACCGCGGGATGTGGCTGGGTGAAGGGATAGTGAGAAGGGCGGGGCCGCGGGACAGTGGGAGGCAGGCAGGACCCCTGGCTTGCTGGAGTTGGACCCCAGAGGCAAAGGAAGGAGGTGAGGGTCAGGGAGGGAAACCATGGCGGCGGTGCAGTGGCCGTTCCTCGGGGATGAATGTTGGGGTGCCACCGCTTCTACAGTGTGAGTTGTTTACTTTACACTGATCGCCAACAATGACCTGCACAGTCCCAGCCCTCAGTAAATACTTATGGAATGAATGAGTGGTTATTTGGGGGGCGTTTGAAATGGGGTGACTTAAAAGGAATTTTCTTGTGTGGGGGGTACTGGAGATTGAATCCAAGGGCATTCTACCTCTGAGCTGAGCTACACCCCCAGCCCTATTTTCTTTACTTCCTTTTTTTTTTTTTTTTTGCAGTACGGGGGATTAAACCCAGGGGCATTCTATCTCTGAGCTACACCCTCAACCCTATTTTTTATTCTTTATTTTGAAACAGGGTCTCACTAAGTTGCAGAGAGCCCCACTAAGTTGCTGAGGCTGGCCGTGAACCTGTGATCCTCCTGTCTCAGCCTCCCAGGTACTGGGATTACAGGTATGTGCCACCATGCCTGGCTCATGAGCCCCGCTTTTGCACAGCCGTATATTTGCAGTTATGTTTTATGTTGTGCATTCTGGTGTAAAACAATAAAATAGGATATGGAAAAAAATTAAAGGTATTTTTACTTTCTTTCTACGTGTGTGTGTGTGTGTGTGTGTGTGTGTGTGTGTTACTGGAGATTGAACCCAGAGCATTTTTCCTCTGAGCTACAGCCCCAGTGCTTTTTTAAATTTATCTTTTATTTTGAAACAGGGTCACCAGGCGTGGTGGCGCACACTGGTAATCCCAGTACTGGGAGGCTGAGACAGGCGGATCACAGGTTCCCCGCCAGACTCAGCAATTTGTGAGGCCCTCTGCAACTTAGTGAGACCCTGTTTCAAAATAAGGAATAGCCGGGTGTGGTGGCGCACCCTTGTAATCCCAGTACTTGGGAGGCAGAGACCAGAGGATCCGGGTTCGCGGCCAGCCTCAGCTACTTAGTGAGGCCCTCCGCATTTTTGTGAGACCCAGTTTCAAAATAAAGGGTAAAAAATAGGGCCAGGGGGCGTAGCTCAGAGGTAGAACGCCCCTGGGTTCAATCCCTGGTACTGCAAAAAAAAAAAAACAGGAATAAAATAGGGCTGGGAGTGTAGCTTGGAGGTAGAATGCCCCTGAGTTTAATCTCCAGTACCACAAAAAAGAAAAGAAAAGAAAAGAAACAGGGTCTCACTAGGTTGCTCATTACTTTGCTGAGACTGTCCTCAAACCTGTGATCCTCCTGTTTCAGCCTCCCAAACCCTGGGATTACAGGTGTGCACCAGCATGTCTGGCTTCTACCTTTTTTAAAAAAAACAGCTCTATTGAGATATAATTCGCCGGGCATGGTGGTGCACGCTTGTAATCCCAGTACTTTGGGAGGCAGAGACCGGAGGATCCAGGTTCGCGGCCAGCCTCAGCTCTCTTTCTCTCTTTCTCCTTAGCGAGGCCCTCCGCAACTTCGTGAGACCCGGTTTCAAAATAAAGTATAAAAAATAGGGCCGGGGGCATAGCGCGGAGGTAGAACGCCCCTGCGTTCAATCCCCAGTACTGAAAAAAAAAAAAGAGATATAATTCAATAATAGATGTAGATTTTAGTATATGCAGGCTTGTACAACCATCACTGCAATCTAATTTTAGAACATTTTGCTTGCTCCAAAAAGAAATCCCATATGCACAGCAGTTACTCCCATTTCTCATCCTCCCCCAGCTCCTAGCAACCACCAATCTACTTTCTGTTTCTATGGATTTGCATATTCTTGACACTTCATATAAATAAAATCACATAATAAGTAGGCTTTTGAGACTGGCTTCTTTCACTGAGCACAGTATTTTCAAGGTTCATCTGCATTGTAACTTCATTCCTTTGTATTAGAAAATAATACTCCAGGCAGGCATTGTGGTGCACACCCACAATCCCAGTACTTGGGAGGCTGAGACAGAACGTTCACAGGTTCGAAACCAGCCTCAGCAACTTAGCGAGACCCTGTTTCCAAGTAAAAAACAAAATAGGGTTGGGGGTGCAGCGCAGAGGTAGACTGTTCCTGGGGTCAATCCCAGTACCACAAAAAAAAAAGAAAGAAAAATAAATAATACTCCAGTGTGGTGGTGAATGCCTGTAATCCCAGTACTTGGGAGGCTGAGACAGGAGGATCGCTGGTTCATGGCCAGCCTCAGCAACTTGGTGAGACCCTCAGCAACTTGGCAAGACTCTGTTTCAAAATAAAAAATAAAATAGGACTGGGGGTATAGCTCAGAGTTAGAATGCCCCTAGGTAAAAATAACAACAACAACAACAACAATAATAATAATGCATTATATGAATATGTTCTATTTTATTTATCCATTTATCAGCTGATAGACCCAAGATGTTTCCATATTTGGACGCTTATGAATACTGCTACTATGCACATTGATGTACACGTTTTTGTGTGCCCAAATGTTTTTATTTCTCTTGTACCTCAGAGTGGAAGGGCTGGGTGTAGCTCAGTGGGAGAGCACTTGTCTGGCATACTTGAGGCCCTGGGTTCCATCTCCAGCATTTCTTTTCTCTCTTTTTTTTTACACTTTTATTGGTGCATTATAGTCTCACATCATAATGCAGTTCATAGTGATAGTGACATACATGCACACAGCACTTGGCGGGCTTTCCCCCGACTCCTTCCCCACTCCCACCCTTCCCCATACAGGGTATTGAGATTAACATTGGTATTCTCACGTATGTACATAATGTCGATGGAAGTAATTCCTTCATTGATCCTCCCTCCGCACCCCCCCTTCCCCTAGACCACCTCCCTGGCTCCACTGGAGTTTCTCCTCCATTATCTGAAGTCCTTCTGATATCCTGATTACTCCCTAGCTTGCGCATATGAGAAAAAAAACATATGACCCTTCACTTTCTGTGACTGGCTAATCACGCTTAACATAATTTTCTCCAGGTATCCCCAGCATTTCAAAAACAAAAAAGTGGACTCACTTGGTCATATGGTAACTCCTGTCATTTTTTTATTGGGTGAATCTTTTACAATAAGCACATAATACTTTCTCCCCCCGGGTACTGGGGATTGAACCCAGAGGCATTCTATCTCCAAGCTAAACCTCTAGCCCTATTTTATTTTTTGATTTTGAAATAGAGTCTCACTAAGTTGCTGAGGGCCTCACTAAGTTGCTGAGGCTGGCTGCAACCTTGTGATCCTCCTGTCTCAGCCTCCCAAATATTGGGATTGCAAGCATGCACCACCACACCAGGCTACATAATACTTTTTTTTTTTTTTTTTTGCGGTACCGGGGATTGAACGCAGGGGCGGTCTACCTCCGCGCTACGCCCCCGGCCCTATTTTTTATACTTTATTTTGAAACCAGGTCTCACGAAGTTGTGGAGGGCCTCACTAAGTAGAGAGAGAGAGAGACAGGGAGAGAGAGAGCGAGAGAGCTGAGGCTGGCTGCGAACCCGGATCCTCCGGTCTCCGCCTCCCAAAGTACTGGGATTACAAGCGTGCGCCACCACGCCCGGTACCCGGCCCTATTTCTTATACTTTATTTTGAAACCGGGTCTCACAAAGTTGCAGAGGGCCTCACTAAGTAGCTGAGGCTGGCCGTGAACCGATCCTCTGGTCTCCGCCTCCCAAGTACCGGGATTACAAACGTGTGCCACCACGCCCGGCTCCCCAGCCCTATTTTTTATTCTTTACTTTGAAACAGGGTCTCACTAAGTTGTGGAGGGCCTCACTAAGTAGCTGAAGCTGGCAGAGAACCTGCGATCCTCCTGTCTCAGCCTCCCAAATACTGGGATTACAAACGTGTACCACCATGCCCGGCCCGATTTTATTTGGAAACAGGGTCTCACTAAATTGCTGAGGGCCTTGCTAAGATGCCAAGGCTGGCTTCGAACCTGAGATCCTCCTGTCTCAGCCTCCCAAGTACTGGGATTACAAGAGTGTGCCACCGCACCCAGCTTGTTACTTGTTTCTTGCCTACCACTAGAATGTAAATCCTTCTCTTACTCTTCCTCTTTCTTCCTCTTTTTCTGCTCCTCCTTATCCTCCTCTCTCTTCTTTTGAACCCAGAGGCTATCTACCACTGAGCTGCACCCCTACCCCTTTTAATTTTTTTTATTTTTTGCAGTACTGGGGATTGAACCCAGGGGCATTTTACCTCCGAGCTACACCCCCAGCCCTGTTTTTTATTCTTTTATTTTGAAACAGGGTCTCACTAAGTTGCGGAGGGCCTCACTAAGTAGCTGAGGCTGGCTGCGAACCCGTATCCTCCGGTCTCAGCCTTCCAAGTACTGGGATTACAGGTGTGCACCACTGCACCTGGATAAACCTAAACTCTTTGACATAGGTTAAAACAAAAAAGCCGAGGATGCGTATAATCTCAGTAATTAGGAGGCTGAGACAGAAGGATCACAGGTTCAAGACCAGCCTCAGCAACTTAGCTAGACTCTCAGCTACCCTAGTATTGTTTGTTTATTGATACTGGGGATTGAACTCAGGAGCATTCTACCTCCGAGCTACACCACCAGCCCCATTCTTTAATTGTATGTGTGTGCGTGTGATACTGGGGATGGAACCCAGGGGTATTCTACATCTGAGCTACACCCCAACCCTATTTTATTTATTTATTTATTTGTTTGTTTGTTTGTTTGTTTGTTTTTGTAGTACTGGGGAATGAACCCAGGGACATTCTACCTCTGAGCTACACCCCCAGACCTATTTTTTATTCTTTATTTTATTTTATTTTGCGGTACTGGGGACTGAACCCAGGGGCAGTCTACCTCCGAGCTACACCCCCAGCCCTATTTTTTTATTCTTTATTTTGAAACAGGGTCTCACTAAGTTGCTGAGAGCCTCACTAAGTAGCTGAGGCTGGCCGTAAACCTGGATCCTCCGGTCTCCGCCTCCCAGGTACTGAGATTACAAGTGTGTGCCACACACCCGGCTTATTTTTTTATTTTAAAACAGAGTCTCACTAAGTTGTGGAGGGCCTGGCCAAGTGGCTGAAGCTGGCCTTGAGCCTTGGATCATCCTATCTCCGCCCCTCAAGTCCTGGGGTTACAGGCCTGCGCCCCACGCCCGGCCCACGTGCTGATTCTTGAGTGAGAGAATCACAGGCAAAGGAAACAGCGAAGATAAAGTCCAGAGGCAGCACCAGCACTGCTTATCTGAACAGCCCCTGCCAAGTGTGTGTGGCAATACCTGGGAACTGACTATAGGACAGGTATGGCTTAATAAGTCAGCCTACGTGACCTGGGACAACTAGGAAGCCTTGGACCGGCTGTCACTAAAGGAAGGGTGGGTCCTTGGTCTGCAACTGCCAACCCAAGGGATTGTAGGGCAGTAGTGACAGCAGTTGGAGGGAACAAGTACAACTTGCTAGTCAGTGTGGGTCCAGAGGCAGCTAACCCAGCCAAACAAACCCTCCTCTCATTACGGACACAGTCAGGGCCACGCGGAGTTAGCGAGCACGCACGCACATACTTACCTGTAATGTATGCAGTATGCTTTGTTTCTGTTTTTTGCTTTTGAGGTATTGGGAATTGAACCCAGGGCCTAGTACATGCTAAACAGACGCTCTACCACTGATCTACATCCCCAGCCCTCTTTCTTTCTTTCTTTTTTTTGTGTGTGTGTATGTGTCGTACTGGGGATTGAACCCAGGGGCATTCTACCTCTGAGCTACAACTCTAGCCCCATTTTATTTTATTTTTTTCACTTGGAATCAAGGTCTTGCTAAGTTGCTGAGAGCCTCACTAAGTTGCTGAGGCTGGCTTCGAACCTGTGATCTTCCTGTCAGCCTCCCAAGCACTGGGATTACAGGTGTGCACCACCACATGGGGCTCTGGCCTTATCTTTTTTTTTTTTTTTGCGGTACCGGGGATTGAACCCAGGGGCATTCTACCTCTGAGCTACACCCCCGGCCCTATTTTTTTTATTTTTTATTTTTGAAACCGGGTCTTACGAAGTTGCGGAGGGCTTCACTAAGTAGCTGAGGTTGACCGCGAACCCGGATCCTCCAGTCTCCGCCTCCCACATACTGGGATTATAAGCGTGCGCCACCATGCCCGGCTTGGCCTTATCTTTTATTTTTTTTATTATTTATTTTTTTGCGGTACTGGGGATTAAACCCAGGGGCGTTCTACCTCCGCGCTATACCCCTGGCCCTATTTTTTATACTTTATTTTGAAACCGGGTCTCACGAAGTTGCGGAGGGCCTCACTAAGTAGAGAGAGAAAGAGAGAGAGACAGGGAGAGAGAGAAAGAGAGAGAGAGAGCTGAGGCTGGCCGCGAACCCGGATCCTCCGGTCTCCGCCTCCCAAAGTACTGGGATTACAAGCGTGCGCCACCACGCCCGGCCTCTTATCTTTTATTTTGAGACAGGGTCTCGCTAAGTTGTCCAGGCTGGCCTCCAACTTGAGATCCTCCTGCCTCGGCCTCTCAAGTAACTGGGATTACACATGTGTCCACCGTGCCTGGCTTGCAAGAGAGTTTTTTGTCCTCATGTTGTACCCCAACTTTGTGTGTAATCATACCTTTACTCCCCACCTTCCATTCCAGGACACACACATTCCTGGGTCCTCCATTCCTCTCAAATGTATGCCCAACTTTCTGTAACATTCTCATGAATGCTAAGTGATGATAAAATTAAATGCATTATTTCTACCAAGGATACTGCATTTGAATGAGGGACAATTTTTTTTTTTTTTTGGGTAATGGAGATTGAACCCAGGGGCATTCTACCTCCGAGCTACATCCCCAGCCCTATTTTATTTTTATTCTGAAACAGGAACTTGCTAGGTTGATGAGTCTCACTACTTGCTGAGGCTGTCCTCGAACCTGCAATCCTCCTGTCTCAGCCTCCCAAGTACTGGGATTACAAGCGTGCACCACCACGCCCAGCTGACAAATCTTAAATCAATAAAACAAACAAGGGCCAGGCGTGGTGGCACACACTTGTAATCCAGTACTTGGGAGGCTGAGACAGGAGGATCGCAGGTTCGCGGCCAGCCTCAGCTACTTAGTGAGGCCCTCCGCAATTTAGTGAGACCCTGTTTCAAAATAAAGAATAAAAAATAGGGCCGGGCGTGTGGCGCATGCTTGTAATCACAGTACTTGGGAGGCTGAGACAGGAGGATTGCAGGTTCGTGACCAGCCTCAGCTACTTAGTGAGGTCCTCCTCAACTTAGTGAGACCCTGTTTCAAATTAAAGAATAAGAAAAAAATAGGGCTGGGGGTGTAGCTCAGAAGTAGAATTCCCCTGGGTTCAATCTCCAGTACCACACACACACACAAAAAAAAAAAGAATAAAAAATAGGACTGGCAGTATAGCTCAGATGTAGAATGCGCCTGGGTTCAATCCCCAATACCACAAAAATAACATAAATAAAATAAAATAAAATAAAATAAAATAAAATAAAATAAAACAAAAGAAGCCGGGCATGGTGGTGCACGCTTGTAATCCCAGTACTTGGGAGGCTGAGACAGGAAGATCTAGGTTTGCAGCCAGCCTCAGCTACTTAGTGAGGCCCTCCACAACTTCGTGAGACCCTGTTTCAAAATTAAGAATAAAAAATAGGGCTGGAGGTGTAGCCTGGAGGTAGAATGCCCCTGGGTTCAATCCCCAGTACTGCCAAAAAGAAAGAAAGAATAACAAATAGGGCTGGGGGTGTAGCTTGGAGGTAGAATGCCTCTGGGTTCAATCCCTGGTACCACAAAAAATAAAAATTAAAAAAGTAAAATAAACACGCTTCTGAAGCAGTGCCATTCAATAGAAATATACGAGCCACCCTGCCCTGCATCTCGGCTCCTTTTCACATTTGTCTAATTGGGTTCTCGTAAGGCAGCTCCATCAATGACCTCTAGAGGGCAGCACTGTTCAGGGCAACGCCAAAGTACAACCTCTTATTCACCACCCAAAATAGAATCAATGTACTGTTCTGTCCTAAAATGAAAATAAAAGGTCAGAGAAGGCCTGACTTGCTTTTTATTATGCATATGCATTCATACTAGTATAAATGTAAGAGGCTTTCTTTTTCCTTTTCTTTTTGTGGTGCTGGGAATTGAACCCATGGTTTTTTGTTTGTTTCGTTTTTTTGTTGTTGTGGTACTAGGGATGGAACCCAAGAGCCTTCTACCTTCAGGCTACATCCCAGACCTATTTTGTTTTTTATTTGGAAACAGGGTCTCACTAAGTTGCTGAGGCTGGCTTTGAACCTGTGATCCTCACGTCTCGGCCTCCCAAGTACTGGGGTTACCACGCCCAGCTGAACCCATGGCTTTGTATATGCTAAGCAAACACTCTACCACTGAGTTACTGAGCTATATCCCCAGCCCACAACCTCCTTGTTTGCTTTTTTGGGGGGGACTTTTCTTTTTTTTTTTTTTTGCGGTACTGGTGATTGAACGCAGGGGCGTTCTACCTCCGCACTACACCCCCAGCCCTATTTTTTATACTTTATTTTGAAACCGGGTCTCACTAAGTTGCGGAGGGCCTCACTAAGTAGCTGAGGCTGGCTGTGAACCTGGATCCTCCAGTCTCAGCCTCCCAAGTACTGGGATTACAAGCGTGCGCCACCTCGCGCCCGGCACGGTGGCGGGGGGGGGACTTTTCAAAGGTAGATTCAAGCACACACAAAAAATGCAGGCAGACTGGAAAAAATGCTCGCTTGACTGGAAGTCACAGACACCAAATCAGTGGCAATAGCAGGCCAGGCTTTTCCAGGGTACCCACATAGGTACTTTCATGTGTTTTCTGACCACTGGGGGAAATCAGTTCCTTTTTTTTTTTTTTTGCGGTACCGGGGATTGAACCCAGTGGTGTTCTACCTCTGAGCTCTACCCCCGGCCCTATTTTTTACACTTTATTTTGAAACCAGGTCTCACAAAGTTGCGGAGGGCCTCACTAAGTAGCTGAGGCTGGCTGCGAACCTGGATCCTCCGGTCTCCGCCTCCCAAGTACTGGGATTACAAGAGTGCGCCACCACGCCTGGCTGGGAAATCAGTTCTCACAGAGCCCAGGGGATGGCATTAAGTGGGCGAGTGGAGCTGTGCTCATGACCCAGACACGTCCTTGCTCTGAGTAGGCTGGAGAGGTTCCATCTCTTTTATTTTAGGATGTCCAATCATAAAATGGGGCTAGTAGGGCTCACAGCCTAGTATCAATGAGGTATTTATGAAGTGTAATTAGTGTTTGCAAAGGGACCTGACATCCTTGAGATGAAACAGTGCCCTGCGCAAGATGCCAGAGGGACTGGGGTCACTTCCAGGGCAGATGCATCTTGCAGGTGTCACCACTGTGTACTGAGGCAGTGGGGGGAAAAGTAGGTTAAGATCATACGGCCCAATATTTCAGTGTGACCCAGAACTGGGCCACGGGAAACTTGTACAGGCTAACTACCATGTCAGATGTTAGAGAGAAATTTCACCGAGCATGCATAAATCCCCAGAGGCAAAAGAGTTAGCTTCCTGATGCACAATCATGCCTAGAAAAATCTGGTGGGGCTAATTAGAAAAACACATCTGGTACTTCCGGCCTTACAAGGAAGGGGACTGAGTTGCATTACTCAGCAAATATCCTTCCTCAGCCTCTGAGATTTTTCTGAGAACTGAGCTTTTTTTTTTTTTTTTCCTAATGAATCCTGAAAGGCCTGGTGCTGGGTAACAGCCGGCATGAGGCTGGCAGCCTAATTAAGCATTCCCATATTGCAGTGCTTAAAGCACATATGGGAATCCCAATGAGTTCCTAATGTCTAATTCCTAAATTTAATCCTACATTGTTCCACTGAATCCTCCTCTGGGACTTTAGTTAATTACGTAATATCTTAATCTCTAGTGATAATGATGAAAACTGTGAAAATGGTGCCCGAGTTGATTCTCTTCTCCTTGCAGATACTCCTTCAGGGCCAAAGGAAAGGGCTTCTCTGAGGAGAACGGCCTCGGCAGGGAGGACACGGCCTTCGAGCTCCAGCCGTCCAGTACACTGCTCTAGCTCCCGGAATACAGAAGCAAATAGAAAGGCACTCACATTTTTTTTTTCTTGTTATTTTTCTCAGTTGGAACTTTGGTACCGATAAGTCCTATAATATTTGGGAAGACCGTATAGATTTTTTGTGTGTGTGGTACCGAGGATTGAACCCAGGGCCATTCTACCTTCGGGCTACACCCCCAGTCCTATTTTTTTATTCTGTATTTTGAAACAGGGTCTCACTAAGTTGCGGAGGGCCTCACTAAGTAGCTGAGGTTGGCCACGAACCCGGATCCTCCAGTCTCAGCCTCCCACGTACTGGGATTACAAGCATGTGCCACCATACCCGGCTGTTACGGATACATTTCTAAAATTAATTCAATGAATATTTACCAAGCAACTACTGTTTGCCAGTACTTGGAATGGTCTAGAATTTCAGCGACAATTCAGTGGGAAATATACCAAGGAATGGGCATGGTGGCACATACCTATAATCCCAGTAATCAGGAGGCTGAGACACGAGAATCACAGGTTCAAGGCCAGCCTCAGCAATTTAGTGAGACCCCGTTTCAAAATAAAAAATAAAAAGGCAGCCAGGTGTGGTGGTGAACGCTTGTAATCCCAGTACTTAGGAGGCTGAGACGGGAAGATCGCGGGTTCGCAGCCAGCCTCAAAACTTAGGCCCTATGCAACTTAGTGAGACCCTGTTTCAAAATAAAAGAGTAAAATAGGGCTGGGGGTATGGCTCAGAGGTAGAATGTCTCTGGGTTCATCCCTAGTATCACAAAAATAATAAATAAATAAAAATAAAGAGGGCTGGGGGTGTAGCTTGAAGGCAGAATGCCCCTGGGTTCAATTCCCAGTACCACAAAAAACAAAACAAAACAAAAAAACACACAACCAAGCTGGGCATGGTGGTGCACACTTATAATCCCAGTACTTGGGAGGCTGAGACCGGAGGATCCAGGTTCGTGGCCACCCTCAGCTACTTAGTGAGGCCCTCCGCAACTTCATGAGACCCGGTTTCAAAATAAAGGATAGCCGGGCGTGGTGGCGCACGCTTGTAATCCTAGTACTTGGGAGGCAGAGACCAG
>PVJS01047761.1:0-15328 GCA_004027185.1 Glis glis
TGTGTGTGTGTGTGTAGTGGGCGAAGGGGTTGCTTGAGGTCCCTAGATGATTAGGAGAGTTGCTGGCTGGTATGGCTGGGGAGAAAGGAAGGGATAGACCTGTGTTGTGTGTGCTCCCCCCTCCTCTTTTCTGTCCCTTTGCAACGTGTCTCTGGTGCCCCTTCTCTGTCTAGGGCCCTCTCTTGTCCAGTGTTGAAAGGAAGGCCTGGGGGAATGACAAAGGCAATGGAGAGAGCCACCCATTCCTGGGATCGGAGGGGTGGGCACACAGAAGGAAAGCCAGTCAGATGGGAGCTGCCCCTCAATGCTGGCTCTGGCTCCAAGAGAGGGAGGGGATGAAAGGGACCCATTGCCCAAGATGAGGGGGGAAGGGAAGGTGACATGCAGACATGCGCCCACACAGACAGTGCATGTACACCCAGGGACACCCAGGCAGACTCAAGGACAGGAGCTGCTGGACACACCCACATGGGGACAAGGGAAGAGGCAGGCTGCCTGCACCATGGAGCTCAGAGGGGTGGGACACACCCACAGGAGACCAACAGCAGGGAGACTGACCCATGCACATACACACGCACAGGGTCAAACAGAGATACTGTCACTCACAGAGGCAAGGAGGAGTCGCTGTCACATGCAACATGCATGCATGCATAGAGCAGTTGCACACAGCCGCACACTTACAAAAGACCCTGTCACTCACAGGCACACACGTGCTCACATGTGGCCAGTCATGAAGCTGTGACAGTCGCTGTCACTCAGTCAAACACAAACGAAGCTACACACCAGTACATGTGTACACACCTCAGCAACAAGTATTTTCCTGGACTCTTACTGTGGAACTCTGAGGTTCTGTATACAACAAAACCCTTGCTCCTGAGAAAACAAAATTTGTCCTATGGAAAGACTTTTCTGTATAATGGTGCAAAGCATGGATTACTGGGAACAAATTCTCAGTCAGAGTTGCTTGCCTTACCACCCAGTTACTAGATGGTGAGCTCTTTGAGACCAGAGAGAATCACTAGAAGAGCTCTAGATCCTACCCAGAGCCTAGCACAGGGTGTACTTTGTAAACACTTGTTAATTGATTGACTGTGGAAACTCCAGACACAGGTGCACTAATTTGTACACAGTCCCACAGACTCAGGTGTAGGACACATGCACAAGGCTGCAGCCTGCACAGTCACAGGTCCGTGCCACTAGTGTCCAGACAATCCCATATGCAAACATCACAGCGGGGACTGTCAGGCACATACCTAGGTACACACAGTCATAGGCTTTTCCCTCCACATTCTTTCTGTTTCTTCTAGGCTAAGCACGGTGTGGCAATTGGCTTTTTTTTTTTTTTGAAGGACAGAGAAACAAGAGCAAAGTGGGCACAGGGGGGTTCCAGAGGGCCGAGTTATGGATCTGAAGCAGTGTCCAGTGACTTCTAGCAGCTGGGATTGTCCTGGCTGCTGGGGGAGGGGTGCTGGGAAGAGCTGTCTCCTAGGGAAAGGCTCTCATGGCCCTACCCTAAACAGGGACCTAGCTGCCCCTGCTAGGGGATATTTGCCTGGGCCTTTCCTGGGGACCCTCACTCACCCCCAGCTGAGTGCCCGCTTCCCCTCTGGAGTCCACCCCTTTTCCCACCTCTGCTCTCCTGTCCAAACTTGGAAGCTTTCCTTAGGAGGCCGTAGGCTAGCCAGTGTCTGCGTGAGTGATGTGTATTTTTGACTTGGAATTTCTCTCTAACTCTGTCTCTGTTGCTCTGTCTTGGGGTGTCTGATTCTCCCTCTCTCCTTGTTTCTCTGCCAGTCTGTAACTCACCCAGTCCTTGTTTCTGTTTCTGCCACAGTCTCTTTTCTCAGAGCTGGGAATTGGCAACAACTGTTCTTCATACTTTTCCAGTTGTTAATACTCAAACTGTGGCCCTCTGCCTCTCCCACCCCGCCTCTGGGGTCATCGGGAGGTTGGGGGGGCCGGGGGGGCTCAGCTGGCTGCTCAGGACATCCTGCACTTCCTTAGTGCTGCAGCTGCAGCCGGCCAGCAAGTTTTGGGGGCTGGGAATGGGGGAAGGAAGGGGGGGTCAGCTGGTATCCATTCTGACCCCTCAGGCTAGCAGGGGACACTGGTTCTATGGGAACCCTCCGGAATAAGCCAGTGAGGAGGCTCCCACCCACACTGACTGAATCTGGAAAAGAATGGCCCCCACGGACAGTGGCGGAAGTTGGCAGGACCCAGCTCAGCTGAGTCCACAGCAGGACCCACAATGGTCTTTCTCCACACCCCTAGCAGCTGTGACCCACCTCAGAGATGCCCAACAGCTGTGTCCTCCTTGCCCAGTTTCAGGCCAGGTTCTCAGGGTACAGCTGCTCAGCCTTATGTGTGGGGCTGAGGGAGTCCCTCTCACCCACAAGTGCAGGTTCCAGCCCAGAGAGGGCAGAAAGGGCAACTCTTCCAGAGAGGGAGTTTGAGCAGGGGCACTGGGGCAGGAGACCCAAAGCCCAGGGGGCATCCAGCATTTCTGGCCATGCTCCCTTCTAGCCTTGGCCTACTTGGATGTGGAGTCACCGGTAATGATTCCATCCTAGAGAATCTTTGGGCTGCTACAGAAGGGAAAACTGAGGCTTGGCCACAGGGGATGTATAGCCAGGTGAAAGAACAAGGCATCCTTCCTCCAGCAGAACATATTCTATCCCTGTTAAGAGCAGAGATATTTTTTGAGACTGCTTGGGTTTGAATCCCAACTCTGCCTCTTGCTGGTTATGTGACCTTGAGTAGAGGAATTAACATGCCCCTTGCCTTATCTGTAAATTGGGGATGATAATATCTACCTTATTTAGCTATTTGACCTTTAGAGGAGTTAAAATATATAAAATGCTTTAAGAAGTGCCTGGTTCACACCAAGCTGTAGGTGTTAGCTATTATAACAAATGAGGAAACCTGTGGGCCTGGGGTCCCCAATTTCTTGGGGAAGCTTGCTAAAGAATTGGATTTCCTAATGTGATTGGATATCACAGGGATAGGACTGGAGCTGGGTTTGGTGGCGCAGTAATCCCAGTACTTGGGAAGCTGAGACAGGAGGATCACAGGTTCGCCTGTGGCCCTCCACAACCTAGTGAGACCCTGTTTCTAAATAAAAAATAAAATAGGGCTGGGAGTGTAGCTCAGAGGTAGAATGCCCCTGGGTTCCATCCCCAGTACCACACATGCACACACATCCAAGGAATAGGAATGGGACTGGGGTGGGGGCAGTGGGTCTCAATATCCAGCCTTCTCCCCCTTCATGTCACCTTTCTCCCATGCATTTTTGCAACCCAGAGCCAGTTTATGAAAAAGAGCCCAAGGCAGGTCTCTCTGCCCACCCTCCTTTGACCCTCACCTTTTAGCTTACAAGGAGCCCTTGGCATCTCAGCCTGGGACACTCCTTAGCTGAGGACACATGCCTGAATGTCTGGGCATCACTGCATTTTTCTTGGGACAAGTCTGAGCACTGGGGTGGGAGAAAGAGCAAGGAAAGCTGTCCCCTGTGCCCCAAGCCCTCTCTCTTCTTAGTGTAGGGAGATCACAGGCTCAGGAAGGAGGTGGCCCCTTTCCTCTCTCTTAGGGGCCCAGCACCCCAGCTAACTACCATTCATCAACAAGGACCCAGCCCTGGCTGACAGAAGCCAGATTCCCCTCCTCTGCACAGAGCAGGCATTAATGTGAAGGGTGGTGGCAGAGAGAAACTGAGGCACTGAGGAAGGACCAGTGAGGTGGGCATGGCACTTAGAGGTGCTGGCTCTGGCCTGAGGTGCCTCTTTCCCTTAGTGGGTCTGATAATCATACCCCCCCTCCTCCAGGCTCCTTTTATTCAGCCCCTGCCCTTCAAGGTGAAGCAAGGACAATGGGGGATGCCCATGGTGGGGTGACCTGGAAGCTTTGGAGTGGGAGCCAATCTCAATTCCAGTCCTGAGAGCTGCAGAGGTGCTTGGGGAACTTGGGTGCCTGGAGTGGGAGGAGGCAGGCGTGACCTGTGGAGAGAATACTAGCTGGGAGCTGGGAGGCTGAGTTTTTACCATTCCCCAGTTGTGTGACTTTGGGCCTGTTTTTCTTTTCTTTCCTTTTTTTTTTTTGCAGTACTGGGGATTGAACCCAGGGGTATTCTACCTCCGAGCTACTCCCCCAGCCCTATTTTTTCATTCTTTATTTTGAAACAGGGTCTCACTAAGTTGAAGAGGCCTCACTGAGTAGCTGAGGCTGGCGGCGAACGTGTGATCCTCCTGTCTCAGCCTCCCAAGTACTGGGATTACAAGCATGCACTACCACGCCCAGCTTGTGTTTTTCTTATCTGGAAATAACGATGTCTGTCCTACTAATGGTGAGGGTAAAGATCATAAGGTGGTTGGGGCTGGAGGTGCAGCTCAGTGGTAGAACACTTGCATAGCAGGTGCAAGGCCCTGGGTTCTACCCCCAGCATGGCCAAAAAACAAAACATAAGGCCGGGTGATACCATGTTCAGTCTGTTGCTGCCTGGCATGATAAGCAGTGCCTGCAGCTCCTCCTCTCTTCCCATCCGAGGACTGGCACGCACCAGGCTGGCGCTGCACATGCCACTGAGAACTTAGTTCTCTCTCTTACCGAGGCACCTGAGGCTGGTGTGTAGTGGGGCACATGTGGTTTCACCTGGCAGGCCAAAGCTGAGGTACTATTTAGGACCTCCCTCCTGTGTGGTGTGAGGTGGCCCAGAGGGAGGGTCAGAAGTTCACTGGGTAGACAAGGGAAGCAAGATGGATGTTATTGTGCCCAGGGAATGCTATTCTCACTCCCCTGCTTTGGAAGTGGGCACTCAGGCTGGAGAACAGGGGCTGGGGGCTAACAGTTAGTGCCAAAGGCACAGCCACACCCCCCGGCAGTGTCAAAGAGCAGTGTGATTGGGCTGCCCCTCCCCCAGCAGCTCTCCTCCTCCCTGGTAGGATGGGCTCCAGGCTCCCCAGCGCTAGCTGCCTGTTTCGTTTTCTTTTAGCAGGCGTGGGGAGGGGGAGGGGAAAAGCTTTGGTGGCTATCAGCATTTTCGTACACATCAGTGAGTGGGTGTGTTGTGCACGCATCCATGTGAGAGTGTTTTTGTGCATGTGTGGGCTGGGGAGGGCTCTGAATATCTCCTGGAATGGGGACTGGAGCCTTGCGGCTCTGCGCATGCGGGTGTGAGTGTGTGTGTCTGCACGTGTCCGTGTGTGTGCCGGAGACTCAGCTGCATTTGCTTGCCTGCACTGTTTCCCTCTCCCTCTCTCTCCCCCTCTCCTGCTCTCTCTCTCTCCTCTCCCTCCCCCCTCCTCTCCTCAGTCTCTCCCGTTTCCCTCCCTCCCTTCCTTTTTCCCTCCCTCCTTTCCTATTCCTTCCCTCCTTCTCTCCCCCTCTCCCACTCTCCCTGACTCTCCTTCTCTTCCTTTCTCTCCCTCCTGCTTCTGCCAGTTCTGCCTGGGTGGGGGCTAGCTGCCTCCCTGGGGTGCCTGGGAGAACATCCCCTCTTTTCTTTTTCCCTCTACCATTCCCTCCCCTCCTAGGCCATGCGCAGGGGCTGGCAGGCAACTTCTGCCTTAGAAGAGGGGAGTGCAGAGGGAGTACCCCAAGCCTTGTGCCCATGATGCCATCTGCAGTGAACGCCTTGGCCCCGTGACATTCATGCCTCCAGCATTCAGCTGCCCCAGCTCCCAGCTCCAATTACTCGCTGGCTGCTGGGGGAGGGTGGGGAGAATGCACCATGCCCAGTTTGGGGTGCTCCTAATTCTGCTGTCTTGGCCACTTGGATCTCCTGCCTCCATTCCTGATGGGAATTGGGGTTGGGCGGGGTGGGGGCTAAGGTTCTGTGGGCTGGTACGGAAGGGGTTGAAGTCTTGCACATGGGTGTGGGTCTGACTGACCATCAGTGGATGTGGGCTGGGCATGGCCAGGGAGGTGACCCCTAGACGTGGATACCCACTTTAATACCTGACTGGAGCTGGTGTGGGCTGGAGGAGGGGGGAAGGAGAAGCAGGTGGGTGAGATTATGGGGGAGTAGGGTGGGAAGCAGTCTTTGATCTTAGTACTGGGCATCTGGCCCAAGGCAGGGCTGCTGTTTATGTCTTTCTGTCTCTGACCTGCAGGGGGTAGCTTCCTGTTATATTCTTGGGGGGGGGGGAGGCAGGGAAGATCCTTTGTTTAAATAACCAGTCTCCCCCTTATGTACATCTCTCACCCCCATTTCCCATTCCCTAGCCTCTAAGCCCCCACAGTGACTAGGAGATCAGACTCCTGGGTCACTGCACTTAAGCACCAAAATGCCATCTCCTGGGGGGCCCAGTGAGAGCCCACCAAAGAGTGCTGCCTCTCACCGCCCCTCCACCCTCCCTGCCTGCCAAGCTGTGCCCTGAGTCTGTATGCACTCCTCTGCCACATCACATCTGCCAAATAGTACCTGCCTTCCTCCTCTCCCTGTTGGCACTAGGATAACAGAGAGTTGGGTGGGGCAGCCCTGCCCAGTCCACACCTGAGAATAGAAGGCGAGGGGTCTGAGAAGGAGCCCAGGGCCCAGTCCTGGAGAAGCATCTGCCCCTCGACCTGCTGCATGTGTTGCTGCTGCAGTGGCCACAGGCTCCCAGTGACTGTTGGCTTGGTGGCTGCCTGTAGGAGCCCGTGTTGGCACAAGGCAGCATCTGCACACAGAGACCTGTTTGCCTGTGCATGCCCATGTGTGTCTGGGCTGTGGTGGCTGCCCAGGCCTCTTCTCCTGGTGCCCGTCCTGGCTTCCATGGTGTGGAGTCAGGGCATGGAGGCTGGATGATTGGGAGTGGGTGGTGGGGGAGGGATCCCCCCCCCAGCAGCAGGCAGAGGGGAAGGGGAGAGGGAGGTGTGAACCTACCCACAGCACTATTAATAGCCCACATGCCAGGCCACCAAGAACCAGCTGTCACCGTAGAAACCATTCCTACTCCCCCTTCCCCCAGCCTCCATGGGGTGGGACTTAGGCGGGGCACAAAGCACCCCCCAACCATCTCTCTTTGTTACCTTTCTCCCTTTGTCTCCCCTCCTTCATTTGTCTCTCCTCCCCTCATCTGTCCTTCCCACCTCACCCCTTCTCTCCCATCCCCCTTCCTATCGCTCCCCTTCTTCCTTTCCCTGCCCTTCCTTGACATCCCTAGCTCTACCCTCATCCCTACCCCATCTCTTTGTTCTTCCCCCTTCTCTTCCCCTCTTTCACCATCACCCCTTTTGCCCCTCTCCTCCTCCTCTTTCTCCCCTTTTCCCAGGACCCCACCCCCCAGCATGTGTATATCTCTCTGTGGCTGACAAGAAGGGCCGGGCTTTCTTCACAGCATTAAGGGCAAAGTTCAGGGGCCCCAGAAAGGTAGGGCCAAAGCCAAGTTCAGACACTCATAAGAGTAATGTGTTTAGTGTTTAGGGCTAGATCTTGGGGACAGACAGTCTCTGCTGGCAGCCCTGGGAGTGTCCCTGGGATCTGCAGGACTGCAGAGTGGGACCGATAGCAGTGGGAACCTGGCATGGTGCCCACGGATGCCGCATTGGCTTCTCATCCCTGTCCCCCCACCACAGAAGCACTTACGCTTAATGAAATGCTTCCCCCACTGTGGGCACCTTGCCCACGCTGCCACCCGGCAGCTCTTATCTGACAAAGAGGGAGTGGGTGGCCAGGCCTGCGGACAGGTGGGTCTTGCTGTCTTGCTGTCAGGCTGAATCTCAGAGCCTCATGGCTCCGCCCCCTCCACCTCCGTGGGGTGGAGCCTCTGCCTCCACAAGGGACGTGCCAGGAAGGAGCTTGGGCATATTAAGCTGGACTCCTGGAGAAGGGGAGAGAGGCTGCCCTTCAGGGTGGGTATCTCTGCCCCATCCCCCTTCCCGCTGACCTTTTTCTGCCCACAACTAGCCCAGGTTCACATGGTTTGTGCCTCTCTACATGCCAGGCCCTCTGCCTGGGCTCTGTGTTGCCTTCAGAGGCCCAGGTATGTCCCTGGAGAGACTTCAAGGAGTCCCCAGGGCTTCTAGACTCTTGCTAGGTGCCAGGCAAGGGTGCCCTAGGCAGTGAGGACAGCACCTTAGTCCTCTGCCCACTGCCAGGGGCTAACCATAGCCTGGGCGGCACCAACTGGCACCAGAACAGTCAGCTCTGCACAGAGGCGGGGCAGAGAAAGACCTGCCCCTACCCCAGCGGGCACGTGCAAGCCCTTGGCAGTGCCCAGACACATTTGGAGTTAAGGCTGGGCCCGGGAAGGGGAAGGGGAAATAAACAGGGTGGCTTAGGTTGGCACTGCCCCAGGTCTTCCCCAAAGCAACTGGTAGCAGCGGTGGGATATCGCGGGAGGGGGTCCTCCCAAGCTGTGGCCTGGGGCAGGACCTGCCCATGCCCATGTGGCTGCTGCTGGTGTTCCCTGCCTGGCCCAGCCCACAGCCACTGATGCCCATTCCTATGCACCCTGGCCCTCTCGTCTTCGGCCCCTGGGGGCCTGATCCCCAGGGCTGCCCCTCTCTCAGCATGCCCACTCCTGGGCCTGCCTCCTCCCCTCCCTGGGGGCGCTTGGGCCTCTGGCTGGCAAGTGGATTTTTCCAGCTTCTGTAAACAAGTGGTGGCGGTGTGCCAGGCGGGCAGGAGACAGGCGGGGGCAGCACCGCAGCCAGGGTGTGCCAAGCACTGAGGCACAGCCTGGGGGGGAGATGGGGAGACACCCAGACCCAAAGAGAGAGAGACATTCAGACGCAGACAGATAGACCAAATGAAGCCTCTCTGGGCACAGATAGAAGTGAGAACATAAGAGCCTCTATTGTCCAGCCCAACCCCCACAGCTCCCCTGGCCCCCTACCCCTCTGGATTCTGGCTAAAAGCAGCAGGCCCCAGTGCCTGGCCCCTGGGCATCCCCACCTACTCCTTCTCCCCCTCCCCTCCACCCCTAAGGGCTGGCTACGCCATTATAAATTTATAACAGGAATTTCTCCACAAGCCAAGAAAAACTTGACCTACTTTCTTGACGGCTCCCTGGGCTAAGGCTCCCCACTTGTGTCCCCCCCCAGTCTCCTGTCCAGCCCCCAGTGCCCAGTCTTGGCCTGGGGGGTGTCTGAGGCAGAATGCTCCACTTTTCTGTGCTTTGGTGTTCCCCATCCCGGGGGCTGCCTGGATGCAGAGGCCCTGCCCAGTGCCCTGAGTTATCTCTGCCCCCTCCTCTTACCCTGGCTCCTTATCAGTTCCTGGGGGTGTGGCCAGGGGCCTAGGGCAAGGTCTCTGGCACTGCAGGCATGTGATGGAGGTTGTGTGTGGAGCGCTGCACCCTTTGTCCCCCTCCCATACTCTCGCACCTGCCTGTAAGACAGGTCTGCAGCCCAGGGCTAGAGACAGTGCAGAGGGATAGTGGGCCTGCGGTGGCACTGCCCTGGCACCAGGTAGCAGAACAAGGCAAGCATTAGAGCCCGGCTGTGCAGTGGTAATCCCTGAGCCACCTGCTCCCCAGCTCTGTGAACTCTAGTAAAAGATGAAGCTTTCTGAGACTCAGTTTCCTCATCTGTTCTGCTGTCCACTTGGAAAGCATGTATTATCTATTCAGCCAACACATGTTAGTTTCCTTTTCCCTTTCCGTTGCCATCCTGGTGGGTGGCAGCTCAGCCAAACCAACTCAGAAGTGTTGTCCTCAAATGGGACAGTGGGATTTGGGACTTTCCATAGGAGGCTTCTGGAATCTCTGAGGGGCCGGAGTTGGGGGGCGGTCATTACTTGGCTGGCAGCAGGGGAGGTCAGCTCCCCATTACTTTCAGTGTCCCCATAAAGGCACTGAGATGGTCATTCCTGGTCCCTGCATGCTGTCCCAACCTGCTTTCATAGGAAACCCCATGCCTGTGCTGGAAACTGCTGATCTCTGGTCCCCTCTTTCTCCTAAAATACTGATGGATCTTAGGAAAATTTGGATGGGAATAGTAACAATAGCTAATGTTTAATAGGTACTCATCAAGGGCCAGGCACTTGTTTGAATATGAGGATTAAGACGTGCTCCCTGCTGCATGGATGACCTCATTCTTTCCCTCCATACCTTCCCATGTCTGGGGCTTGGGATGTGGCTCTCTGGCCTTGCCTGCTGTACCTGTGATCTAAGGTTATTCTGGTTGTCTCCCTGCACCTGCCCTCCATGCCCACTGCCATCTTGTTGTCAGACCCAGAAGCCCCAAATATTGCCACCCAAGGAATCCTACCCACTCCCTCCTACGACTCCTTCTTACCCTGCCTCTCTTCTCTCTGCAGGGATCTCTGGACAGGACTCCAACGCTGCTTCCCCAGCCTGTAGCCCAGGACCCCTCACGGAGGACCCCCTTGATCCCCAGCTCTCCTACCTGCCACTCCCTGGCCCCTCCCACCGCCCGCCCCCTCTTGGGGCACAGGGCATGGTGTGAAAGGCCAAGCGCCCAGGAGGGTACCATGGGTGCTGTGCCCTAGGGCCTGGGTAGAGGGGGTGGGTGGCCTGTGGGCGTGCGGGGGGGCCAGTGTGCCCACCCCAGTCTCTTGGCGTGCTGGAGGGCATCCTGGATGGAATTGAAGTGAATGGAACAGAAGCCAAGCAAGGTGGAGTGTGGGTCAGACCCAGAGGAGAACAGGTAACGGATCCAGCAACCTGGTAGCGACAACTCCTAGGCAGCAGGCATGGTCACCTGAGTGGGCAAAAGAGAGCTGAGCTTCCTTTCAGGCATTGCCTTTAAGCAGCGCTGGAGATGGGTGTGAAGCCAGCCAGCCAACTGCCTACCTTGGTCCAGAAGATAAGGACATGTTCGGGGAATTAGGCATTGGATTGAGAGATGCCCATTTTGAAGGGGGAAGTGATACAGAACAGGCAGCAGGGTCGCGTGGCCCTTACTGGACAGTGCTAGGCCGTCTCAACCGCCCCGGTGTTCCCTCTCTCTTCACTGCCCTCACTAAGCACATGTGATCCAAATGGCCTTACCATTGTCTACTGCTCCTTACCAGCCCTTTCACCATCTGACCACAAACAAATGTGTCGTCCACAAGCCACAGTGCATATGGCATTTCAGGGCACACGCACCAATAACTATTCATCGCAGCCCACGTTTACCTTTGGAATCTATTGGGGCCCCCACAAGCTCTTCCTTGTTCATGGTCAAGGGCGGGTACTGCCATGGGGCTCCTCCCAGGAAGTGGAAGTGCATGCCAACCCTGAAGGTTTTGCTTACACGTGGGTGAGGCGGCAGCCCTGTACACACAATTAGGGATGGGTTACCTGCCCTTGAGCAGCCCAGAGGGTCCTTGCCTCTCCCTTCAGCTCCAAGTGGCACAGAGCTCTGTCCCAGTTGGAATGCTGTCCCAGGAGCTGGGTACAGCCTGTGCCTATGGCCAGGGAAAGAGTGGGGGTGGGGGTGCTCTGGGGAGCAATGCAGCTGGCTGTTGCCTAGGAGATGGGTTTCTGAGCCAGGAGGCCGGAGGCCTGGCCAGGCAAACCCCTGGGGCCCAAGATTGGTTCCCTGGAGGAGTAGATGAAGTGGATGATGCTTGCAGTTGTGTAGGTAGGGCACTGGAGTACCCCCCTCCCCCAAAGCCTCACCCCAGGCAAGATTATGAGAAGGGAGATCTGGCCAGTTGTCCCTGTGTAGCTATCACTTGCATCCTCTATATTTCCCTGCCCAGACTTCTGAGGGTCTGGGAGAGTCTGCCCCTAGGGTTTGTACAAAGGCAGGAATGCCCTTCCTGGTCCCCCAGGACTGCAGCCCCTCCCCCACTTTCCTCCCCTCCCCCATGCCCCTGCGCCACCTTGTGGCTGTCTCAGGGACAGCAGTTGTGAGTCTGGTAATTGCAGAAGACACTGCTCCCCTGGGGCCTAGGTGGCCCGAGTTCCTCTGCACTCACCCCTCCGGAAGGAGGGAGGGAGGCCTGACCCTCCAGTCTTGTAGGAACCAGACAGGGGTAATCCCCAGGGGGTGTGGAGCACAGGGCTGTCTGTGACTGTGACCCTGGCCAAGGTCACTGTGTCAGTGTGTTGGGAGCTGCATCCGGCTCCAGGAGGAGGGACCATGCAACATGCCACGCTCAGGGTGGGTGTGGAAGGTTATACAATCCTTGCATGCGTGTAGAGGGCTTATGTAACGTGTGTGCACTGAGGTTATGTAACATGTATGTGGAAAACCTAGTGACATATATGTGCAGTGGCTGAGGGTTGCTAATAATATCTTGCATGGAGAGGCTCAGGGTCCTCATCCTGGCTCTGACTCCAGTGCACAGTGTCACCAGGCACAAGTTATACCTTTGGCTGCTCTGTTAAATGGAGACTGTGAGCAGGGTGACTTGAGTATTTTCCGTTGCTGTGGGTTGTTTAGCTTGTGTTCATGCCCTGGAAATCAAGCGACATGTTCACACTGGGACATAGGGGTGGTATTATTTGGTGCCTGTGCAGAGCATTGTCTAACATATAGCATGCCCTCAAGGTCACATAACACATTTGAGAATGCCCTGAAAATTGCGTAGATGTGTAGATCCTTATTACCATACTTGGGTTTATACTGAAGGCTGGCTACATCATTATTCATGTGCGCGGGTGTCATGTTGCATATATATGTATGTCTATGTATAGGTGAGTGTATGCTAAAGGTTACATAGCTTTACGAATATTCTGAGAATTCTTTCAGCATATGATCTACTAAAGACTTAAATAGGTGGATGTCATGTGGATTATGGGCGCTAAAGGTCTACATTATGTGTCTATGTGTGTGTGTGTGTGTGAACATGTGTGTATGAGTATATGTATATGTGTTTGGGGGCCTTAGAACAATGTGTGTGTGTGTTGAGGCCCTAGAACATGCTTTTGCCCCAGCCAAGCCCCTTATCTCTTTCTGCAGCTACCAGATAGCTAGCTAGACCCTTCTTAGCTGTGTCAGCTGATGTGGGGTGGGAGGTAGAATGAGGACATAGATGGAGGGAGGTGGGCCTGGGGGATCGTATAAGCCTTGTGGATAAGAAGGGACTGCCCAAAGACTGCTCTGTGATTTTGCCCACTTTGTCCCCATCCAGTGCCAGGTCACCAGATGGAAAGCGAAAAAGAAAGAACGGCCAATGTTCCCTGAAAACCAGCATGTCAGGTGAGCCTGGCTGCGTGTGCCCCTTCTCCCCACCCCCAGCCCCATCAGATAACGGGGGGCCTCCTTTGGGTTTGTACCAGCACCTCCTGTGTTCCCAGGGAGAGCTTCCTAAAGAGCTTGGGATGGATTTGTCTGAGTGTGAGAGCAGTGATCTGGGATGTGCTCCAGCCTTCGAGAAGGGATTAGGTCAAGAAGGGTCTCTTACCTTCTCCTTTAATCTCCTCATCTAAGGCCTCCACCAGAATCAGGGCCTGAGATGGAGGACCGAGGGTCTGTATTCTCCTGAGATGAGCTGCTCCTGTTTGTGGTTTTTTTTTTTTTTTTTTCAGTACCAGGGATGGAACCCAGGGGCATTCTACCTCCGAGCTATACCCCCGGCCCTATTTTTTATCCTTTATTTTGAAACCGGGTCTCACGAAGTTGCGGAGGGCCTCACTAATTAGCTGAGGGTGGCCGCAAACCCGGATCCTCCAATCTCAGCCTCCCAAGTACTGGGATTACAAGCGTGCGCCTCCACGCCCGGCTTCCTGTTTGTGTTTCTATCTCTGCCATCCTCTACCCCTTAGATGAATCAAGGAAAAAAAAAAAGCCCTAGCGAAGCACAGTGGTGCACACCCATAGACCCAGCCTCTTGAGAGGCTGAGGTAGGAGGATAGCTTGAACCCAGTTCCATTTAGGGCTTTTCCCTTTCTCTCTCTCTTTTTGAAACGCAGTCTCACTATGTTGCTCAGACTGGTTTTAAACTGAGATTCAGCTGGGCCTTGTGGCACACACCTGTAATCCCAGTACTTGGGAGGCTGAGACAGGAGAGGAGGATTGTAGGTTCGAGGCCTGCCTCAGCAATTTAGTGAGGCCCTGAGCAACTTAGCAAGACCCTGTTTCAAAATAAAAAATAAAATAGGGCTGGGGGTATACCTCAGATGTAGAATGTCCCTGGGTTCAGTCCCCAGTATCACACACACACACACAAAAAAAAAAAAGACCAAAAGACTGAGTATATTTGTAGGAAATGGGATAAACAAAATTACCTCTAATGTGTCTCCAGGATTCTACCCTTCTACCTGGACATAAAGAACCCTTCATCGAGGCTGGGCTAGGAGATGGGCCAAAAAGGAAAAGCTGGGGTTAGGGGAAGTATAGGAGCCTCTATGCTGGGCTCCATGCCATGCCTGCTGCCTCCATCCTTTCCTCCCTCCCAGGGTATATCCCTAGTTACCTGGACAAAGACGAGCAGTGTGTCGTGTGTGGGGACAAGGCAACCGGTTATCATTACCGCTGTATCACTTGTGAGGGCTGCAAGGTATGCACCAGCCATCTCCTGCCCCTCCCCACCACCCGAGCCCCGCCACTCCCTTTGAATTCCTCAGCACCTGGCATGATGACAAGCTCTATAAACATGTAACCTAAAGCCCACCTGTTATATCATCATTTTTCTTCTCTCATTCATTCATTCATTCATTCATTCATAATTGATGCTCATGGTACCATCACAGGTAAATGGCCTAACCTCTCTGAGCTTCCTCAGTTTCTTCATCTATAAAGCAGGGATAATCATACCACCTGTCTTATTGTTGTTGGGAGAATTAAATGCGATAATTCACATGAAGTGTGTAAAACCATGCCTGGCACATAAGAGGCACTTGATAAATTTCATCTACCCGTGCAATGTATTAGGACTGAGGGGTGCAGTATATGTCCTGCCTTCAAGCTGCTCACAGCCTACCAGAGAGGCACAGAGGAGCAGACATCGGTGTTTTTCAAAATGTGATTTGTGGACCACAGTACTAGTTAAAATGCAGATTCCCAGGCTGTCTCCCACCCCTACTCAATCAGAACGTTTTCATGGTAGAGCCCATGAATCTTCCTTTAAACAGGCTTCCTAGGTGCTTTCAATGTACCTAAAAGGGGGAGAACCAGTGCTGGGGGGCATGATGGGGACACAGAGGAAACAAGAATCGCAGGTTCTCCCTGAGAAGAGAGGACAAGGTCATAGACTTGGGGAGGCCTAATTAGATTTCACTTAGATTGTTTCAACCTGCATGACTTTTCCAGGATCGCTACCTTCTGAAAATGTCAGGTTTTCCAAGAAACAGATAATTTAAAAGTATGGGCCGGGCGTGGTGGCGCACGCTTGTAATCCCAGTACTTTGGGAGGCGGAGACCGGAGGATCCGGGTTCGCGGCCAGCCTCAGCGCGCATGCGCACGCGCACGATCGATCTCTCTCTCTCTCTTTCTCTCTCTCCCCCCCCCCCG
>PVJS01047762.1:0-15326 GCA_004027185.1 Glis glis
AAAAAAAAAAAAAAAAAAAAATAGGGCTGGGAGTGTAACCCAGAGGTAGAATGACCCTGGGTTCCATCCCCAGTACCACAAATAAAATAAAATTAAATAAAATATAGAAAGGGCTGGGGAGTATATAGCTCAGAGGTAGAACACCCCTGAGGAGTTCAATCACCAGCAATAAAAAATTTAAAATAAAATAATAAATAATGTGATGGACATAGTTGTTTATGCCTGTTAATCCCAGTACTTCAGAGGCTGAGAAGGGAGGATGTATGTGCCACCATGCTCAGCTATAAAATATCTTTAATCCGCAACTTAGTGAGATCCTGTTTCAAAATAAAGAATAAAGCCAGGCGTAGTGGCGCAGGCTTATAATCCTAGTACTTGGGAGGCAGAGCAGATAAATAAATAAATAAATAAATAAATAAATAAATAAATACGGCTGGGGGTATAGATTGGAGATAGAATGCCCCTGGGTTCAATCCCCAGTGCCACACACACACACACACAAACACACACACACACACACACACACACACACACACACACACAAAATATATACCTTTTTTGTGTGTGTGTGTGGTACCGGGGATTGAACCCAGAGGCTTTCTACCTCCGAGCTACATCTCCGGCCCTATTTTTTATACTTTATTTTGAAACCGGGTCTCATGAAGTTGCGGAGGCCTCACTAAGTAGCTGAGGCTGGCCGGGAACCCGGATCCTCCGGTCTCCGCCTCCCAAGTACTGGGATTACAAGCGTGCGCCGCCACGCCCAGCTTTAAAATATATATCTTTAAAAGACAAAAAGTCAAGCCAGGCATGGTGGCACATGCCTGTAATTCCAGTACTTGGAAGGCAGAGCAGGTACAAGGACTGCCTCAGCAAGTAGTGAGACTCTGAGCAACCTAGCAAGACCCTCTTTCAAAATAAAAATAAGTGGGGTGTGGTGGCACATGCCTGTAATTACATACTTGGGAGGCTGAGACAGGAGGATGGCAGGTTTGAGGACAGCCTCAGCAAGTAAGTGAGACTCTTATCAACCTACCAAGACCATGTTTCAAAATAAAAATTTAAAAACAGGGCTGGGGGTGTAGCTCAGAGGTAGAATGCCCCCAGGTTCTATTCCGTTTCACAAAATAAATGAATAAAAATAAAACAGGGTTGGGGGTGTAGCTCACCGGGAGAATGCCCCTGGGTTCAATACCCAGTATTACCAAAAATAATAACTATAAAAAAATTAAAACTGAAAAACATCTGGAGGTTTGGCTCAAAGACAGAACTCCCCTGGATTCTATCCCCAGTATCAAAAAGAGAAGAAAAGAAAAATCTGGACGTGGTGGCACACACTTGTAATCCCAGTACTTGGGAGGCTAAGACAGGAGGATCCGGGTTCTTGGCCAGCCTCAGCTACTTGGTGAGGCCCTCCGCAACTTAGTGAGACCCTGTCTCAAAATAAAGAATAAAAAATAGGCTTGGGTGTGTAGCTCAGAGGTAGAATGCCCCTGGGTTCAATCCCCAGTACCAAAAAAAAAACACAAAGACAGAAATATGAGTAGAAATCAAGAATGACATATGGCAGGAAACCTAGCAAATTTCTAAACACAAAATGGCTTACAAACTTATATTGAATTTTACGAAATGCAAATAAATGAATTAATAATTTCATATATAAATAAAAATACTTACTTGTCTCCTGGAAGATTATACAGATTAACAAGACCCTTAAGGTGCTTAGAAAATTCATCAAAATTTTTTTCCCTATAAGGAGTTCAGGGAAGAAGGGAAAGAGAATACAAAATAGTTATTACTCAATCTTACAAAACAGTGCCAAAATTTGATTTTAATCTGCTTTAATCTTTTCCCCCATTTTTTACAGTCAATCAAGACTAATAAAAGGAAATATTTTCCTTTTTCTTTCTGGCCCATTTTTCTAGAAAACGTGCTAATAAGCAATACAAAGGTCAAAAGAAAATGATCTGATAATTCACATACTAATGCTCCTAAATAATGAAACCTAGTTTAAATGAATCTCTTTCCTTTCCTCTTAATAATAGTTAACTAAGATTAAATGTTAATAAAACACAAAAGTTTGAATCACACATAGTGGTGCGTGCCTATAATCCCAGCTACTCGGGAGATTGAGGCAGGACGGCTGCATGTTCAAGGACAGACTGGGTAATTTAGTCTCAAAAATAAAAAAAAAGGCTGCACATGGTAGGACATGCCTGTAATCCCAGCACTTGGGGGAATGAGACAGGAAGATCACAGGTTCAAGGACAGACTTAGCAACGTAGAGACTGTCAACAACCTAAGCAGACCCTATCTCAAAACAAAATTTAAAAAGCGCTGGGATGAAGCTCAGAGGTAGAATGCCCCTGAGTTCAATCCCCAGCACTACAAAAAGGGCTGGGGGCACAGTTCAGTGGTAGAGCGCTACTTGGTTCAATCCCAAGTACTAAATAAATAAATAATTTTTTTTTTTTGCAGTACTGGAGATTGAACGCAGGGGCGTTCTACCTCTGAGCTACACCCTCAGCCCTTTTTATTTTGTATTTTGAAACAGAGTCTCACTAAATTGCTGAGGCTGGCCTCAAACCTGCAATCTTCCTGGCTCAGCCTCCCACGTAATGTGATTACAGGAGTGCACCACCAGACCCCACAAGACTAATTTAAAAATATAATTTTTTTTTTTTTTTTGCGGTACCGAGGATTGAACCCAGGGGCGTTCTACCTCCACACTACAACCCCGGCCCTATTTTTTATACTTTATTTTGAAACCAGGTCTCACGAAGTTGCGGAGGGCCTCACTAAGGGGAGAGAGAGAGAGAGAGAGAGAGAGAGAGAGAGAGACAGGGAGAAAGCTGAGGCTGGCCGCGAACCCCGATCCTCCGGTCTCTGCCTCCCAAAGTACTGGGATTACAAGCATGCGCCACCACGCCCGGCCAAAAATATGAAATTTTGATTGTAGAGGTAATAATGAAAAGTACATAAATTGGAAAGACAGAATATCTGCAGATATATGGCAATCTAAAAACAGAGGAAAGGCAGTGGATACTGTGGAGGCAAGCTACGTATTCCAAAACATTCCTATGACCAGATGTTTCCTAGGAAAAAGAAACTACTACCATAACATCTGGCTTTCTTTCTGTCTTCTTTTTTTTGGTAGTAGTAGTACTGGATATTGAACTTGGGGGCATTCTACCTCCAAGCTACACGTCCAGCCCTTTTTATTTTTTTATTTATTTTTTTATTTTTTTTGCGGTACTGGGGATTGAACCCAGGGGCATTCTACCTCCGCGCTACAACCCCGGCCCTATTTTTTATACTTTATTTTGAAACCGGGTCTCACGAAGTTGCGGAGGCCTCACTAAATAGAGAGAGAGAGAGAGAGAGAGAGAGAGAGACAGGGAGAGAGAGAGAGAGAGCGCGCGCGCTGAGGCTGGCCTTGAACCCGGATCCTCCGGTCTCCGCCTCCCAAAGTACTGGGATTACAAGCGTGCGCCACCACACCTGGCTTTTTATTTTGTTTTTAAACAGGGTCTTGCTAAGTGGCTGAGGCTATACTCGAACCAATGATCCTCCTGTTTCAGCCACCCAATTACTGTGATTGTAGGTATGCAGTTTCAAATGAGCTTTTGTGGGTAAGTTTAGGAAGCCAACATACTTCAGCAATTCTATTTTTTTCTTTTTCTTTCTTGAACCCAGGGGCATTCTACCTCCAAGATACACCCCCATCCCTATTTATTTATTTATTTATTTATTGGTACTGGGGATTGCACTTAAAGGCATTCTACCTCTGAGCTACACCCCTATCCCTATTATTTTATTCTTTATTTTGAAACAGGGTCTAAGTTGTGGAGGGCCTCACTAGGTACCTGAGGCTGGCTACAAACCTGCGATCATTCTGTCTCACCCTCCCAAGTACTGGGATTACAAGCTTACGCCACAACACCCAGCTCCTATTTTATTTTTATTTCGAAACAGGGTTGATGAGTCTCACCACTTGCTGAGGCTGTCCTCGAACCTGCATGGCTGGGCATAGGGGCACATGCTTGTAATCCTAGTACTTGGGAGGCTGAGACAAGAGGATCGCAGGTTCGTGGACAGCCTCAGCTAGTTAGTGAGACCTCTGCAGCCTAGTGAAACCCTCTTTCAAAATAAAGTATAAAAAATAGGGCTGCAGGTGTAGCTTAGAGGTAGAACGCCCCTGAGGTTCAACCCCAGTTCTGAAAAAAAAAATTTAAACATGGAAATTTCCACATAATTCAAAGGGAAAAGACAGGTCAATGGGAAAAGCCATCACCTGATAGACTATCTAAAAACCTACTGCTTTTACCATGACAGAAGATTATGATACATATACCTTAAATGTAATATAATTTTTCTTTTTTTGCGATGCTAGGGATTAAACCCAGGGGGATTCTACCTCCAAGCTACACCCTACCCTATTTTATTTTTTATTTTGAAACAGGGTCTCGCTAAGTTGCAGAGGGCCTCACTAAGTAGCTGAGGCTGGCCACGAACCCAGATCCTCGGGCCTCAGCCTCCCAAGTACTGGGATTACAAGTGTGCACCACCATGCCCGGCTTATTCTTTATTATTTTTGAAACATGGTCTCACTAAGTTGTGGAGGGTCTCACTAAGTAGCTAAGGCTGGCCTGGAATCAGCGATCCTCTAGTCTCAGTCTCCCAAGTACTGGGATTACAAACGTGCGCCACCATGCCCAGCCCAAGATTTTTTTTTTCTAATTTAATTTTATTTTTGGTACTGGGGATTGAACCCAGAGGAATTCTACCTCCAAGCTATACCCCCAACACTAATTTATTTTTATTTTGAAACAGGGTCTCACTAGGTTGATGAGAGTCTCACTACTTGATAAGGCTGGCTTTGAACCTGCGATCCTCCTGTCTCAGACTCCCAAGTACTGGGATTACAAGCGTGCGCCACCATACAAAACTTTGGAGATTATTTTTGACTGTTACAACTGAGGGGACACTACTGTCAACTAGAGAGAGGTCAGAGATGCTGCTAAAATCCTACTATGCACCAGGTAACCTCCTATAGGAAAGAATTTTCCAATCTAAATTATAAATAATGTTGAAGTTGAGAAAACCTAGGCTAGACTAAGTAGGGTTAAAAATTATGTTAGCAGCTGGGCGTGGTGGTGCATGCTTGTAATCCCAGTATTTGGGAGGCTGAGACAGGAGGATCGCAGGTTCAAAGCCAGCCTCAGCAACTGAGCAAGGCTCTCAGTAACCTAATGAGACCCTGTTTCCAATTAAGAAATAAAATCAGGAGCCGGGCATGGTGGTGCATGCTTGTAATCCCAGTATTTGGGAGGCTGAGACAGGAGGATCACAGGTTCAAAGCCAGCCTCAGCTACTTAGTGAGGCCCTCCGCAACTTAGTGGGACACAGTTTCAAAATAAAGAATAAAAAATAGGGCTGGGGGTGAAGCTCGGAGGTAGAATGCCCCAGGGTTCAATCCCCAGTACAGGAAAAAGAAAGAAAGAAAATCGGGCTGGGTGTGTCACTCGGAGGTAGAATGCCTCTGGGTTCAATCCCGAGTTTAAAAAAAAAACCATGTTAGCTTAATTCTGAAAGTGAACAGGTACAGAATGAAAAATCTTGGCTAGCTGTGGTAGTGCACAGCTGTAATCCCAGTACTTGGGAGGCTGAGATAGGAGGATTGCAGGTTCTTGGCCAGTTTCAGCTACTTAGTAACAGGAGGATAGCAGGTTCCAGGCCACTTCTGAAATTTAGTGAGACCCTGTTTCAAAATAAAATGTGCTGGGAGTATAGCTCAGAGGTAGAATGTCCCTGGGTTCAATCCCCACTAGGAAGGAAGGCAGGCAGGACGGCCGGCTGCACAGACGGCCGATTTTGGCCAAGAAAATAAATTTCTATTTCAGGAAAATTTCTATCTTACTGACCATTCTCAAAACCTACCTATAAGCCAGGCATGGTGGCACATGACTTTAATCCCAGTGCTTAGGATGCTGAGACAGGAGGACCACAAGTTTGAGACCAGCCTCAGCAATTTACATCCTGTTTCAAAATAAAAATAGCCGGGCATGGTGGCACACACTTGTAATCCCAGTACTTGGGAGGCTGAGACCGGAGGATCCAGGCTCGCCGCCAGCTTCAGCTACTTAGTGAGGCCCTCTGCAACTTGGTGAGACCCTGTTTCAAAATAAAGAATAAAAAATAGGACCAGGGGTGTAGTTTGGAGGTCGAAAGCCCCTGGGTTCAATTCCCAGTACTGCAAAAATAATAATAATAATAATAATAATAACAATAAAAGTCCAGCATGGTGGTGCACGCTTTTAATCCCAGTACTTGGAGGCTGAGACAGAAGAACTGCAGGTTCGCGGCCAGCCTCCGCTACTTAGTGAGGTCTGTGCAATTTAGCAAGACCCTGTTTCAAAATAAAGAAAAAAAAAATAGGGCTGGGAGTAAAGCTTGGAGGTAGAATACCCTTGGGTTCAATCTCCAGTACTGCAAAAAACAATAATAATAATAATAAATAGGGTGTAATCCAGATGTGGAATGCCCCTAGGTTCAATTCCCAGCACCAAAAATAAATAAATAAATAAGTAAATAAATAAATAAATAAATAAATAAAAAACCTAGCTCTAAGCTGGGCGTGGTGGCGCATGCTTGTAATCCCTGTACTTTGGGAGGCGGAGACCGGAGGATCTGGGTTCGCGGCCAGCCTCAGCTCTTTCGCTGTCTCTCCCCGTCTCTCTCTCTCTCCTTAGTGAGGCCCTCTGCAACTTCGTGAGACCCGGTTTCAAAATAAAGTATAAAAAATAGGACCGGGGGTGTAGCGCGGAGGTAGAACGCCCCTGCGTTCAATCCCCGGTACCGCAAAAAAAAAAAAAAAAAAAAAAAGAAGAGCAGTGGTGTACACCTATAGTCCCAGGTCCAGGTAGTACTTGGTAGGCTGAGGCAGGAGTAAAGGTTTAGCCCAGGAGTTCAACACTAGTCTGGGCAACATAGTGAGACCGTATCTCAAAAACAAAAGAACACTGGCCGGGCATGGTGGCGCACGCTTGTAATCCCAGTACTTTGGGAGGCGGAGACCGGAGGATCCGGGTTCAAGGCCAGCCTCAGCTCTCGCGCGCTCTCTCTCTCTCTCTCTCTCCTTAATGAGGCCCTCCGCAACTTCGTGAGACCCGGTTTCAAAATAAAGCATAAAAAATAGGGCTGGGGGCGTAGCGCGGAGGTAGAACCCCTGCGTTCAATCCCCAGTACCACCAAAAAAAAAAAAAAAAAACACAAAAGAACAGGACTGTCTGTCAATATCAAGGAATATAAATGTTATTTGCTCACCTTAACTGCTGTACAAGCTCTGGGCAGCTCTGAAATCAAAGAAATTATGTTAAAGCATTAAACTACACTAACACCTTTGAAAACATCAAAAATCTTTTATTAATAGCACATGTTTTGTAACAAAAACATTAAAACTACAGAAGGCCCTCATATTAAGATACTGGAAAACATCTTCTTCCTACTTGGTGAACTATGGGGTTGGGGCAGGAAATTAAAAATCAAAATGTATGAAATAGTTTATAAAGGAATCAACTTTTAGTAGCTTGTTTAAAACATTAGGTACTCTCTTTAATGCCATCCCTGGAATCTTTTCAAACTGACTAGTTATACACAATATACAATCATTTCCATTATAGGATTTTTCAGACTATGTCCTTCATTATAATCTCTGAGAATGGGAACTGTATGATTTATTCTGTATCCCTATCACCTATTGTTCAACTTCGGCTCATGTTTGTTGATATGCAATTAAAAGGGTTCCTCTGGTGTTTCCATTTGTGAAAGCCCTTGGATGATGTCAGAGATGGACCAACGTTACTCTAAATTTCATTTTAAAGCTACTGATGTAGCCCATCACATCATCTCTACAGTGGCTCATGAAAAAACCTACACCCAAACTATTTAATCCCCAAAAATTCATTTATAAATTAATGTTCCTATGTAAACCCCACAGATTCCAGTGAAATATCAACAACACATACCACAGGATTCTCCCCATGGTGAGCCACTTTTACATCACAAAGCTGTCCTGCAGGATCTAACTGCACTTCCACATAGAACATATCTGACGTGATGTAACATTCAGTGCCACTGGCACTGAGATGAGAGCCCAGTCTAGCAGGAACAAACCAAAACAAAAATTAATAGAAGACACATAAATAAAGCCACCCAAAATTAACACTAAGTTAAACATTTCTACCTACAGATAAGATTACATACCCATTCTGTCTTGCTATTGACTCCAAACGATCAGTCATTGCTGGTAAAGATGTTACTATGAAAAAATGAAAAGTGAAAATCACAAAGAATGTTCATCATAAAGAATGTTCCAAGTAAATTGTATTCCTCCATGACAGAAACATATTAAGGAGTATAACCATACTTCCAAAGCCATAAACATATTCAACAGTTCAAATGCTTGTAGTTTGCACAAAGTTCATTGGTAAGGCTTAGCTGTGGGACCGAGATAGTAAGAAGAGTAAGAGCAAAATAAGATCTACTTGAAAAATTATTGGACTTTTCCCCCTTTTCATTACTCCTTATTTGGGACAAGTTGTCTTTAAAGAAAACATATTTATCTGCTAACACTAAGCCAGGCACAGTGGCATGCATGTAGTCCCAGTGAAAAGGAAAAAAAAAAAGGCCATTCTATCAGCGCTAGATCAGAATAAGGAAGCTAAACACCAAAGCAAACATAAAGGGGGCTGGGGAGAGAGCTTACTGGTAGAGCATGTATTTAGCATTCATGAAAACCTGGTTTCAATCCCCAGCACATACAAAAAAACTTAAAAACCGTTGGGCATGGTGGCACACGCCTTGTAATCCCAGTACTTGGAAGACTCAGGCAGGAGGATCACAGGTACAAAGCCAGCCTCAGCAACTTAGCAAGGCTTCCAGAAACTTAGCGAGATCTGGTTTCCAAATAAAAAATAAAATACAGCTGGGATATAGACTGGAGGTAAAATGCCCCTGTGTTCAAACCCCAGCACCACACACACAAAAAAACCAAACAACTTAAAAACAAGTACATGGGAGTGGGGGTAGTGCACTTGCCTGGTATACATAAGGCCCGAGTTCCACAGGAAAAAATAATAAATAATGTTCATGGCATTATTCACAATAGTACTAAGATGGAAGCAACCCAAGTGTCCATAAACAAAAGAATGGAAAAAACAAAATGTGGCATACATTTAGTAGAATATTTTTTTTTTGCGGTACCGGGGATTGAACCCAGGGGCGTTCTACCTCCGCAATACACCCCCAGCCCTATTTTTTTATACTTTATCTGGAAACCAGGTCTCATGAAGTTGCGGAGGGCCTCACTAGGTAGAGAGAGAGAGAGAGAGAGAGAGACAGGGAGAGAGAGAGAGAGAGAGAGCTGAGGCTGGCTGCGAACCTGGATCCTCCGGTCTCCACCTCTCAAAGCACTGGGATTACAAGCGTGCGCCACCACGCCCAGCTCATATAGTAAAATATTAATCAAACTTAAAATGGAAAGAAATTCTGATATGTGCTTCAACAAGGATTGAACCTTGAAGCCCTTCAGCAAAATTTCTAAATAAAATAAGCTAGTCGAAGACAAATATTGATTCCAGTCACATGAAGTACATAGAGTAGTTAAATTCTTAAAGACAGAGGTAGCTGGGCGAAGTGGCACACCCTTGTAATTCCAGTACTTGGGAGCCTGAGACCAGAGGATTGCAGGTTCGTGGGCAGCCTCAGCTCCTTAGTGAGGTCCTCCACAACTTAGCAAGACACTGTTTCAAAATAAAGAATAAAAAAAAAAAATAGGGCTGGGGGTGTAGCTCAGAGGTAGAATGCCCCTGGGTTCAATCCCCAGTGCCCCCCACACACACACACACAAAATGGTTAAACTGGGCATGGTGGCCCATGCTTGTAATACCAGTACTTGAGAGGCTAAGACAGGAGAATCACAGGTTCCCGGCCAGCCTAAGCTACTTAGTGAGGCCCTCCACAACTTACTGAGACCCTGTTTCAAAATAAAGACTAAAAATAGGGCTGGAGCCGGGCGTGGTGGCACACACTTGTAATCCTAGTACTTGGGAGGCTGAGACCTGAGGATCTGGGTTCGCAGCCAGCCTCGGCTAGTTAGTGAGGCCCTCCGCAACTTAGTGAGACCCTGTTTCAAAATAAATAAAAAAATAGGGATGGGGGTGTAGCTGAGAGGTAGAATGCCCCTGGGTTCCATCCCCAGTACTGCAAAAAATAAAAAATAAAAATAGGACTGGGGATGTAGCTCGGATGTAGAATGCCCCTGCGGTTCAATCCCATTACCGCAAAAAAAAAGAACAAAAAAAAAATAAGCCCGGTGTGGTAGCGCACGCTTGTAATCCCAGTACTTGGGAGGTTGAGACAGGTGGATAGCACGTTTGTGGCCAGCCTCAGCTACTTAGTGAGGCCCTGCACAAATTAGTGAGACCCTGTTTCAAAATAAAGAATAAAAAAGCCAGGCGTGGTGGCGCACGCTTGTAATCCCAGTACTTTGGGAGGCGGAGACCGGAGGATCCGGGTTCGCGGCCAGCCTCAGCTCTCTCTCTCTCTCTACTTAGTGAGGCCCTCCGCAACTTCGTGAGACCCGGTTTCAAAATAAAGTATAAAAAAATAGGGCCGGGGGTGTAGCTCAGAGGTAGAACACCCCTGGGTTCAATCCCCGGTACCACAAAAAAAAAAAAAAGAATAAAAAATAGGGCTGGGGTGTATCTCAGAGGTAGAATGCTCCTGCATTCAATCCTTAGTACCTCAAAAATAAATAAATTAAAAAAATAAAAATAAAAATAAAATTGGGCTGGGTATGTAGCTTGGAGGTAGAATGCCCCTAGGTTCATTCCCCAGTACCACATAATAAAAATTTTTATAAAAAGGTTAAAATTATAAATTTTAAGTTATGTATATTTCACCATGATTTTAAAAACACTCAGATGAATCAGGTTCATTTGTGCCACAGAGTAAAATCTCTGTGTGTGTGTGTGTGTGTGTGTGTGTGTGTGTGTATGCTTGGGATCAAACTCAGATTCTTATGTATTCTTTTTTTTTTTTTTTTTGCGGTACTGGGGATTGAACCCAGGGACATTCTACCACCGAGCTACACCCCCAGTCCTATTTTTTATTCTTTATTTTTTTTATTTTTTATTTTTTGCGGACCAAGGATTGAACCCAGAGGCGTTCTACCTTCGCACTACACCCCCGGCCCTATTTTTTATACTTTATTTTGAAACCGGGTCTCACGAAGTTGCGGAAGCCTCACTAAATAGAGAGAGAGAGAGAGGGAGGGAGAGAGGGAGGGAGAGAGACAGAGAGAGAGCTGAGGCTGGCTGCGAACCCGGATCCACTGGTCTCCGCCTCCCAAAGTACTGGGATTACAAGCGTGCGCCACTACACCCGGCTTTTATTCTTTATTTTGAAACAGGGTCTCACTAAGTTGTGGAGGGCCTCACTAAGTAGCTGAGGCTGGCCGCGAACCTGCGAACCTCCTGTCTCAGACTCCCAAGTACTGGGATTACAAGCGTGCGCCACCACGCCCGGCAGATTCTTATGTACTCTAAGCATATACTCTATCATGATCTAGATCTCCATACCCTTAAAATCTGGCTTTGTTTTGTTTTGGTACTGGGAATTAAACCCAAGGGCATTTTATCTGCAAGGTGTGTGTGTGTGTGTGTGTGTGTGTGTGTGTGCACGTGTGTGTGCGTGTGTTTGTGTGCATTAAACCAGGGCACTCAACCTCTGAGCAACACCTCCAGCCCTATTTCACTTTTTATTTTGAAACAGGGTCTCGCTCAGTTGCTGAGTGCGTTGCTAAGTTGCTGAGGCTGGCTTTGAACCTGTGATCCTTCAATCTCAGCCTCCCAAGTACTAGAATTACAGGTGTGTGCCACCATGGCCATCTCCTGAAAACTTTCTATAAACATTTTAGTTAAAATATCCATCTTCTCATTGAAAGCTAATTAAAAGGGAACATGTAAAGAAAGAAAAAGAACTTTCCTCTATCTCATAGTTATCCTTCATCAATTATCATTTATCTGTCAGCACCAAAATAGGATCAAAGATCAACATTTCAAGAGTTTAGGAGTCAGGCCCACACCTGTAATCCCAGTATATAGGAGGCCGAGACAGGAGGATCACATGTTTGAAGCCAGTCTGAGCAACTTAGCAAGACCCTCAGCAACTCAGCAAGACCCTGTTTCAAATAAAAGTAAGCTGGGCATGATGGCCCACACCTGAATCCCAAAATTCGGGAGGCGGAGACAGGAGGATCACAGGTTTGCAGCCAGACTCAGCAACTTACTTAGGCCTTCCACAACTTACTGACACTGTTTCAAAATAAAAAATAAATCCAGGCGTGGTGGAGCATGGTAATCCCAATACTTGGGAGGCTGAGACAGAAGGATTGCATGTTCAAGGATAGCGTCAAGGCCGGGCGTGGTGGCGCACGCTTGTAATCCCAGTACTTTGGGAGGCGGAGACCGGAGGATCCGGGTTCGAGGCCAGCCTCAGCGCGTGCGTTCTCTCTCTCTCTCTCTCTCTCTTCTCTCTCTCTCTCTCTCTCTCCCTGTCTATCTCTCTCAACCTAGTGAGGCCCTCTGCAACTTCGTGAGACCCGGTTTCAAAATAAAGTATAAAAAAAATAGGGCCGGGGGTGTAGCGCGGAGGTAGAACGCCCCTGGGTTCAATCCCTGGTACCAACAACAAAAAAAAAAGGATAGCCTCAGCAAGTAATGAGACTCTCATGAACCTAGTGAGCCCTGTTTCAAAATAAAAATTTAAAAAATAGGGCTGGTTGTGTAGCTTGGAGGTAGAATGCCTCTGGGTTCAAGCCCCAGACCCCCCCAAAAAAAAATTTGAGGAAGGAGCTCATTTCAGCCGAGCACATAGAACACACCAGTAATCTAGCTACCCAGCAAGCTGAGACAGAAGGATCACAACTTTGAGGCCAGCCTGGACAACTTAGCCAGACCCTGCCTCAAAATAAAAAACAGAAACCAGGCATAGTGGTGCATGCCTGTATTCCCAGTACTTGGAAGTCTGAAACAGGAGGATTCCATGTTCAAGGCCAGCGTCAGCAATACAGCAAGCCACTCCGCAATTTAGCAAGACCCTGTTTCAAAACAAGAAATAAAAAAGGGCTGGGAAGCCAGGCATGGTGGTGCAAATTTATAATCCCTGTACTTAGGAGGCTGAGATAGGAGGATCGCAGGTTCAAAGCCAGCCTTGGCAACTTAGCAAGGCTCACAGCAACCTAGTGAGACCCTGTTTCCAAATAAGAAATAAAGTTCAAGCTGGGGGTGTAGCTCAGGAATGCCTCTGCGTTCAATCTCCAGTACCAAAAAAAAGGGGGTGCTGGGAATGTAGTTTGGAGGTAGAATGCCCCAGTTTCAATCCCTGTACCACACACAAAAAAAGGTCTAGGGGTGTAGGTCAAAGGTAGAATGTCCCTGGGATCAACCTCCAGTACCAAAAAAATTAAATAATAGAAAGAGCTGGGGATAGAGCTCAGTAGTAGAGTGCCCCTAGGTTCAGTCCCCAGTACCATGGAGGTGGGGGGACTAATTTCAAGTCCACAAATTAAAACAAGAGCAACATCTAGCACAGGAAGTTGATTTCCCTCACTTTATACTTCTAGTTTAAGTATAAAACAGTACTTAAATAGAGGTTTTATGAAATCAGCATATTTCAAAGATGTTTACAAACCTTTGAGGGCCTTCTGCAATGTCTCCAAACAGGTGACCAAATGTTGATGCCCGCCAGAACTCATCACAACCCTCTTTTCCTGTATCAAGTGGGAAAACATTTTATATAAAAATCAATCAAACTAACCATGTTTCAAGTAAACATACATATTATCCTAGTAATAAGATTTTATGATCTTTAGAAACTGCATACTCTATAGTCTCTTATGTGTTGTTCTGCCCAGCCACCCAAAGGAAGAAAAATTCATATACATGGATTCATTCATATTTATGACAGTAGAAAAAAGTATTTCCAGGTCTAAATAAGCTTCAGAGAAGAATTAGAATTAAAACATAACAGATAGCTGGGAATGGTGGCACATGCCTGTAATCTCAGTACTTTAGAGGCCGAGACAGGAGCATCACAGGTTCACAGCCAGCCTCAGCAACTTAGTGAGACCCTCCACAATTTAGTGAGTCCCTGTTGCCAAATAAAAAGTAAAATAGAGTTGGGCGTGGTGGTGCACGCTTCTAATCTGAGTACTTGGGAGGCTGAGATAGGAGGATCCCAGGTTCGAGGAAAGCCTGAAAAAGTAGTGATACTCTCATCAACCTAGTGAGACCCCATTTCAAAATAAAAATAAAAGGGCTGGGGGTGTAGCTCAGAGGTACAATGCCCCTGGGTTCAATACCCAGGACCAAAACATAATATGGGGCTGGGGGTATAGCTTAGAGGTTGAATGCCCCTGGGCTCAATCCCCAGAACCACACACACACAAAAAGTAACAGATGAAATCTACCTCCTATAGAAATGACTACATCCTAAGATTTAGTCACTTAAATGAGGTGGCTCAAGAGATTTGAGAATTCCCAAATATAACAAAATGATTTGTATGTACCCTAAGAAATAAAACCAAGCTGGGCGTGGTGGCACACACTTGTATCCCAGTACTTGGGAGGCTGAGACAGGAGGATCCTGGTTTGCCGCCAGCCTCAGCTATTTAGTGAGGCCCTCCACAATTTAGTGAGACCCTGTTTCAAAATAAAGAATAAAAAACTAGGGCTGGGTGTGTAGCTCGGAGGTAGAATGCCCCTGGATTCCATCCCCAGTACTGCAAAAAAAAAAAAAAAAAAGAAATAAAACCAAAACCAAATCTTAGTGAAACTATATTAGATTGACTTTTGTTTTTTGAGGTTGTGTGTTGTGTGTGTGTGGTGTGTGTGTGTTACTAGGGTCTGAAACGCAGGGGCATTCTACCTTCGAGCTATACCCCCGAACATGTGTGTGTGTATGTATGTGTGTTACTAGGGACTGAAACCCAAGGGCATTCTACATTTGAGCTTTACCCCCGAACCTATTTTTTTTTTTTTTTTTTTTTTTTTTTTTTTTTTTTTATTAGATGACAATTCATTTTTAAAAAGTCCAGGCAGAGAAAGAAGCAATCATTTTAACTAAAACCTTTCTATGTTTTTTGATTACTGTTCAACTTGCTATCATTTAGCAAAAAGCAAAATTTCCATAGTGTTCATCTCAAATCTTATTGCTTTACAGCTTGGTATACCTTCCATTAAAAATAAAAAGATGAAATCAAT